>VVAS01066203.1:3403-19573 GCA_015103295.1 Ptychochromis oligacanthus
TAAAAACAGATGTTCTGTTCTCTGCGTGTTTGATAAAGACAGAAAACGTGAGCCAGTGAGTGATCAGATATCTACCTGCTGCTGGTCTTGGCAGGCTGAACAGGCTGGTCTGACCCAGCTGGATTGATACCCGTCAATGTAACGCCCTCTGGTGGTTTCTTCTTTTCTCGTCTGCTCAAGGTTCGGTTCAGGTCGACGGACCAGTCCTGTTAGACAAATTAAATTATGACATGTTTATTAATTAACCATACAATTGTGCCAAACCTGGCCAAGTGAAAGGTTGAGTTTGGTTCAAAACAAGCCTCTCAGCTAGTAGAGGGAGAACATAAGCACAGCATTATACACACACAGTCCTTGATCAGATAGACATTTCTCAAGCTGAACCACTGATTCTGGATTTTAAAACTGTGCATGCCCGTTTATACTGCACAGTGAGGAGGATAACCTGAGATACACAAACATGTACAGCATCTCTCACCTGCTGAACAAAACACAGCACCAACAGATTTCCCCCTCAACCAAAGACAGGAAGCTCAATCACATGACAGCAATTATTTCATTCTTTATTCAATGTATATATAGATTATACTGAACTAGCAAGCATAACCTCAGCACTTCAAGTCAAGTGTTTGTCTGACCCCTCTGATTTATGAGGCCTCTTACACTTTTAAAACCAATGGCCTTCCATGACACAGCATCATGTGACATACTGCAGGGTTCACATGAACTGCAGTAATGTCCAGGGACTGCACTAAGGGGTCAGAGTTCAAAAGTTAGAAAGAAAAAAGGTAATTACAGCACTTCTGATATCCAGGAAAAAACAGTATGTAAATGTCCCGCTGTTACCAGGTAGAGGAAGCAGAAGTGGAAGTTTCACATTTGCATGAACCTTTTTGACTAGTTTTTGTCTTGATTTACATTCCCTGGGGCAACTTGAGTCAAAGATACAAACACAACCACCTCAAACCCACACACACACAAATGGAAGGAATGAGAGAGTTAGTAGGAATAAACGATCTCCCCCACGGCTGCTGTGACAGAACAGCCCTCTCATGCAGAACTCACTACAATGGACCATCTCTTAGAAGGACGAGGACGAGACCAGTCCAAGTTCTGTCAGACACGGGGAAACAGGGTTAATGCAGACAACTCTATGTAATCCTAAAACTGTAGAACCACCTGCATAAGAAAGACATTCCCTAGCTTAATTACACTTCCATTCACATGAACGTGTAATTAAAACACAGGCATGCTGTGTACAATTTATTTTAATACCTTGTGAACAGATGTGTTTTTAGCTGTGTGGAAATTGTCACAGGAGATTTATTCCTTTTAACATAAAAAAAATAAAAATAAATAAATAAATTCATCCAAAACCAAGCACTGCTCAGACAGAAAAAGTGGAAGAAGTTGCCTCACAGGAACAACTATGCCTGCAAGAGCACTCAACAGCACTATAAATTGTATCAGTGGAAGTGCATGCAGCCTTTCCCTCCTCTTTTTCTTATGTCACCTCCTGCTGGGAAAAGGATGTGAATTACATCCCTACTGAGGATTTACTTCCACCCCTGTTGCCAAAAAGTATACCTCAATGACAAAAGTGACAGAAGGCTATAACTCCTGCATGGCAAAAAGCTGTGGCAATGCTGCCCTTGAAGTTTTCCCCCTCTGATATTTTCCATTTCTCCTGACCTGTGGTTCTTACAGCTAGACCTAAGAGAGCACTAGTGGTTCTTAAGACGACATGCTTCTCAAGTACTTTAATTCATTCTTAATTACCCTTCTAAATAATATATAAAGACTATTGCTGTATGTCTTCATCTCATAACAGCAACAACAAACCCTTTCTTCAGAGTGACAGCATTCAAGTAAAGCAAGGGATCATATCTGTTTCTGATGTGAAAACTATTTTGAAACCTCTAGTCATTCCTTCCATCAAAGCTCAACGGTTCTTTATCCAATTTATACTCTTGCATTAGTGTAAATCTAATCTGTAGTACATTACCTCAAACTGGGGCCAGTTCATTGGCATTCCAGGGCCGTGATTGGACCGGAACCATTTTAGATCCTCTTCAGCATCAGTACCAGAGATTGTGTCTTCCAGTGTGTGGTAAACTGACTGATATCTACAGGGATAACACAGGGCAAGAAATACATTATTCTGGGTGTCATTGATGAAAGTTCAAACTTATCCCACATCTACATCTCCTTTTCTCTGTCAGTATTATTTTTCTATTCTCTCTACGGATGAAATATGGAGTAAAATGCTACCCCTGGATGATGTGTTATGTCTGACCTGTGATTGGCTGAGAGATCCAGGTGCTGCTTAACCTCCAACAGCACCTCTTTGAAAAAGCGAATGCGTTTGTCTTCAAACTCCTGACACTGCTCGAACACTTGCTCCATGTTCTCCATGTACTGAGGGGTCAATTTGTCGAGCTCATCGAGGGATTTCTCATAGCGTTCTTTAGTCTGAGAGCGAGGGAGGCAAGAAGTAAAGTATCACATTTAAAAAAACAAAAAAACAAAAAAAAACAAAAACAGATTCCCACATTTAATTAAGAAAATGAAAGAAAATATCTTGCCAATTACAAGCCCCACTCTTAGTCTTTTGCCACAGGAAACAATACCTTCTGCACCTCCTGCTGACACTTTTCCACCTTTTCCTGGAGTTTCTTTTGGGCTTCAGGGTTGTTGTTGCTCTCCAGTTTGCTGTTAGTCTCCCTGCTGGCTGCCAGCTTCTCTTCTTTGCAGGCAGTGTGGTAGGCCTTCTTCATAGTCTCCACCTGTGGGTTTCATGGTTAAAATAAATAAAGGAAATGGCGCCAGTCTTGTGTAACCAGGTAACTTCAAGCAAACAATGTGAGTAAGTGTAGAAAGAGCTGTCACAGACTGGCACCTGGCTGAGGATTGTATTTTAGTGAACATAAAATCATCTCTTTTTTCAGTCTTAAGCTGTTGGAAAACTTCCAATTAAAGTATTTTCAAGCCAACAACATATTTAGTTAACCGTTTTCAGCTACACTAAATATACCCAACTCCTCCTAAAATGTTTATGAATGTTACTGCCCTCACATTTATGCAAAACTGATGATTGTATATGTTCACTCATAAGAAGCAGGATCTTTTAATGTCATTTGTAATTGTCACACTCATTTCCCACAGACACATTATGGACATGAATAAACGATAGGCATGACACTACATATATAGTCACCAAGCCATGTGAGGGAGGCAATGTGGAAACACTGGTAAGTTTTACATGTGATTCATTTATAACTGTATCACTTTGTTATAGTTAAACTCTCTACAGATAAGAATTGAGGAACTCATCTACTGCGGGTGTATTTGAAGTGTGTCTTTAGCAGTGCCACTTGTAACTTGGGGAAAGAGCAGCCATGTCCCATTGAGAAAACAATGTGGAAAGAACTACATGACTTAATACAAGAACAAGAGCCTGCTCTCCTTTTTATTTTGCTACAAAAAGTATTTATGTATTCCTGTATAGTCCTGTAAGTCCACTAAAAACATGTAGGCTCAGGCCTATGAGTCAAATACTGTATCCAGTTTAGAAGCCATGTCTGATATTGATACACCGCCTACTTTACCCATGTCAACTACCCAGTTAATTAGCCTCATTTCCTCTGTCATCCACCACTTGTCCTTGCCTGTCTGGTCAATCAATAAATCACCATGGTCACAAAACAATTTTGTTCAATGTCAAGCCAGGATGTCACCACCCCCTGTAACATCATCCACACAGGAAGTTTTGGTGTGTGTGTGTGTGTGTGTGTGTGTTTGTGGCTGAAGGTTGCAACATGCTCTGTGGCTGTGAATAGGCAGGCAGTCGTAAACATGCCCAGACACATAAAGGGAGGTGGGTTCTGACAAGTAAACAGACTTCTAAAAATGAAAGCAATAGTAGGAAATACATTGACCTTATTTTGAACTAAGGATCTCCCTGCATGCCCTCATATGCCCCTTTTCCACTAGTACATACTCAGCTCTACTCGACTCTTAGGGTTTTCCCCATTAGGTGATAGTACCTGGTACCAGGTACTTTTTTAGTACCTACTCGGCCGGGGTTCCAAGCGAGTTGATTCGAGCCGAAAACGTGACATCAACAGACAGCAGGCCACTGATTGGCCAGGGAGTGACGTCACTGGATGAGTCATGAGAGTGACTCGTTCACAAGACTCAAACCCGCCATTTTCAAAACCCGGCAACAGCGACCGTGCGTTTTTACCATTTCTGTGATAGTCAACGAGGGAAATGACTCCACACAAACCAACACCGTGGTCCAACGACGAGGTGCAGACCGAGCAGCAGGTATGCCATCGCCTCGATGTCCTCCATTGTTGTGTTGTGGTGTGTTTGTGTTGCACACAAATGAGATCACGAGACTTTCGGGCTGCCTTGCTATAACGACCACACCCACACTGAGGTGGTACTCAATTATAATGGAAAACGACCAAAACCGAGTCGAGTAGGTACTAATGGAAAAGGGGCAATACTGAACCTTGGAGTAGGTGGGCTACACCATCAGAAGACTACACCAGATGCCACTCCTGTCAGCTAAGAAAATGTCAAAGCTCAAATCATCTCAAACTGTTTTTTTGAACATGACAATGAATTCAAATGGCCTCCACAATCAGCAGAAGTCAATGAAATAGGGCACGGGGTGGGAGATTTGCGTCATGGATGTGTAACCCACAAATCTGCAGCTTTCATGCATGTCAATATGGACCAAAATCTGAGAAATGTTTCCGGAACACAGAATTAAGGCAGTTCTGAAGGCAAAAGAGGGTCCAACCCGGTATTAGCAAGGTTTACCTAATAAAGTGTCTGGTGAGTATATATTGTTAGCTGCTATAAAGTCTAGAGACAGTAGCAATGATTCACAGTAATTATTAACTGCCTAAGTGTTGGTGCAATTCCGACATTGAGAGTCAACTGCATTTGACAGTGTTTCATCCATACCAACCAAATACAAAAGCAAAAACTCAGTATATAACTGTACATTACAGGCCTATGGCAAAAATAAACAAGCATGCACACACGGTCAGGGAAAACCACAAAAATAAACCTAAAGAGGACCAAGTGTGTGTTGTTGTTGCTCCCAGAGTCATAAAAGCTGCTGCTGCAATAGCTGCAGCCTTCTAGAGCTATAACAGCTCATCACATAATACACGTCAGGCAAACCAGTTTCCAGAACTAACTAGTCTCACTAGAGAGGAGCAGCTACGACATGAATAAACAGTGCATACAGTATGGCAACACACTGCTGCTGTGTCCAGAGAACAGAAATAACTATGAATATAAACACACACACACACACACACACACTCTTCAGACACGTGTGTTTATCTAATTGATGCTGAACATGATGTAATGGGACTTGGTACAGGACACGTGAACCCTGTGCTTGAATAAACTGCAGGCAGAGCTGATTCATCATGATCACATATCAAACAACTCCAACTTGATTACTAAAGCCTAACGCGAGAGGCAGCATCTCATGTTACAGGAAACAGGGCAACCAGAACAATAACATCTGAAAGGAATGATCACCTGAAAGGTCCAAATGGAGTACTGCAGCGTTAGCATGTCTTTACTTTGTTACTAGAAAAGAGTTGAGAATGTATCTATTCATAAGACCAAGGCGGAGCTCCATTTTTAATTTTTAAATTAAAAATTTTGTAATTAATATAAAAATTACTTAGCGAGTTCTCAGACCACCCCCATCTTCAAACGTATTACAAGTTTGAAGATGATTGATTGTTTGATTGCAAGTCTGTGACACAGCTGTGATGACAAAATTAGTCACATGCCAACACACTTAAACACTTTGTGATACTTCCTGCTTCTACAGGGATCTCTGAGGCATTCTGTCATGCACATGTACACACACACACACACACACAGTGAAAATGTGTGGATTGGTGATTGAGTAGGAATGCAGATACCTGATATCGCTTGGAGGCATTTCACTCCAACTACACCAGCAGCTTTTATTTGTATGTTTGCCATAGTTTTTAAACAGCAAAACTGCGGTCAAGTGAGTTGAAATGACTGATTGGTACTTGGTACTGGCAGATACCTGAAGCCAAGGTGAGATTGGTGCATGGTTGACTACATCACAGGAGTAAAGGAGGCAAGTAAGCAAAAAATAAATCAAATATGAATTCACATCAGTTACGGATATATTCCTATTTTATGGCTTTGGCAGCTACCTGACATTTACCTGTTCAGATGTGTAACTACACATCGCTATGATGTAGAACACAACTACTGTCATTGTTCCACTTGGTTTTTAATGCATAAACCCCACATATTGATTTGCACAAAGGTATTTCTCCTGTGAAACAAACAGTAATATGTACAAGCCGCATTTGTAAATGACTTCCTTATAATAGTAATGCTAAAGCAAACACAGCAGCCAGTATGCTGCAAGTGTGGCCATGCATTTCCTCATTCTCTCTTTTTTGTGCTGAAGTCATTAATTGAACTATTGTTCGACACTTGTTAGCTCCAACTCTGAGTTATGTTCAGCTCTGTCAGCATTGTTTCAAGTACACAAAGAAGCTCAACACTGATTTTTAGTTTGATTGTAGTTGTATTAGGGAAGAAGAAAAAAAGATTGAGATTTATTTGAGTGGAAGTGATAGAAGGTCCTCTAACCTGATGTAGTTTTGGAGAATATCTAACTTATCAAGTGAAAAGGTTTTTATTATGCAATTATGTTACAAAAATTGCACTTAATAGAAAGGGAAAAAACAAAAAAAAAACACATTTATTCTCTCACTAATGTAATAATAATAATAATCTTATTAGCTAATTAGTACTGCATAACAGTTTACTTGCGTTGAAGTGGAAACATGACACCAAACACTGTTACAAATCATTTCCACAGTTTTACTTCAACAAAAAACAGAAAAAAAAATCCCCAGTCTTCTTCTAGCCCTGCTTTGTGAAACTCTGGAGTGAATGTGACAGTGTGAGTCAGAGAGCAACTCAACATATGGATACTTCTTTTGAAAAGAGGCTCAGGGCTACTGTTCAGGAGCTGCTCAGGATTCTGTCAAATTAGATCTTGGCAAAGACAAATCTAAATACCGACAAGAAACAGTGAACAAATATGTACAACATGTACTAACACTAGGTGCCAAAGTAAGACATCACCTCTGTGGCAAAGATATCACACCTAGATGAAGGAGGCCTTACACAACTTGCCCCAATCTGTAAATGTGCTAAGATGATAGCCGTCTTTCCTTCTACCTGAGCTGCTTAGCTGAATTATTCACATAGCCCAGTGCTCCATTTTCACTGTGGGAGGTGGTTTTACGTCAACAGCCCCCGCAGCACAGAATAGTCACCTCACCAGGCCCTGCTGTGTCATGCTACCATGGCAACAACACATTAGCACATGATGGGCACATAAACGCTTCAGCTACGACCAATCCACAGAACAACGCATAGGGACATCAACAAAGTTCAAGTTCTTGCCATCACCTCATAGTATTCTCAACTCGAGCACCAAAAAAATAAATAAATAAATAAAAAAATTACAACATCCAAATGACTAAGGAAGATGTCAGCCAAACCACCACCTCTACAGCTGCCAGTGAAGAAAACAAAAACAATACAGCGCTCACTACACGATAAATCAAAATTATGCTGACATTTCTAAGAATTAAAAATCAAAAATCAATGTCTACGACAAACTGACATTGACAGATGCATTGATAGATTATGTGGAATGGATGCAATATTGTATAAAATCTTTAAAAGAATATAACTGAGGATAGTATAAAGTATGCCCAACTTGATTGAGCATTCCCTTACAAACACTTGAATATGCAAACAGGAGGATCTGGGGATCTAAAAACCCAACCTTTAATTACTGGACACACTGCCACTTGAACCACAGATTACCCAGTGAGTCAGAAATATGGTTACATTAGCAACACAACCACAAATCCAAAACCAAGTTCAGTATAAATTTACAAAAAAATTGGCAATGCTGAACAAGACCTCCTGGTCCAATATGATATCTGAAACCATGATCATCTTCATTTACTAGTACAGAAGTCCATGTAAGGCTTGGATGAAAGACAGTAAAACTATGGTTTAGCCTAGATTTGTACAGACTTCCATTTACACAGAAATAAGAATTCATCCTCATCAGGATCACATTAGTGACTTGTGTCACATCAGTGTTTGTTATACAAAACTGGATAGGGCTGTCAACTACTATTCGTAATTTGATTTAATATTTTAAAAAAAATGAAACACTCGATTGTGAGACTGTTGGGTTTTTAGTCAGTACTGTGGAACTTTAACTGTCCTGACTGAAAAGATGTTAAATTATGAATAAGCTAGTGGCAAAATAACCTAACTTAACCTGTTTTGTTTATTTTTGTAATGTTTAGATCTTTTAAAAGACATGTTTATATTTAAACAAATGTACCTATACAAGTAGTTATGTCTCTCATATTGGTTTGCCCTCTTTTTGACGTGTTGTTTCTAAACTATAGGCCCTTTGAATGAATAATCGAATGTGAATAATCGAATTTTTGGCCAGTTTTCTCGGCACTAATACTGGACAAAACACCAATCTGTTCATTTTTTTGTCCATAAATATGGTTACTTTTCATGCCAGTAAACACACCAAGAAAAAAATATTCATATTGGGCCTCATTTAAAAGATCTCAGTTTTACTACCATTTTTGGCGTTTCTTTGTGTCTTTAAAAACCAAATTCACATCAAAGCCACACTCCTGGCAATGCCGTTACCCATGGTGCTGGAAAATCCAGGGAAAACCCCCAAAACATTAAAAAAAAAAAAAAATTCCACCTACCCAATGTGGTGAGGCTGCATCTCTTAAGAGCTTCACTATGGTAACAATACAGTACAGCCATTATGTAACATGAGCAAGGGAGAGGTACACTATATCCTTCAAACCACTCTCCACATAACCTCATGTACAAACAACGTAAAACTCGCACAGAGTAAGCTGACACATTGACCTGGGACTTTTATAATACATACAGAAAAAAAACAGAGTAATACATTATTATGGCATCTCATTTTAAATACAGACACTTGCCTAACCAAGCTGACATACAAGCTTACCAATGCACACTGCACAAGCTTGACTACTTGCATATGCACTACCAGCTGTCATCATGTCTAAACCAACTCCCCCTCACACAAACCCACAGTGGTTTGTGTGAGGAGGTGGGATGTGCAACAGAAGACAGAAAAGACAGCCATGAAGTAGTGGTTTATTTAAAATTAAAGGTTCTGTGTCTGGACTCTGTATATTCTTTTAGCCATACACCACCAGTAAGCTGAAGGTTAAGTTAAAGGTACCAATCTCAGCATACAAACTTTCTATCTTCAGCAAATCCCCTATGTCACGTCCATGTGGCATTATTGTTAAGCATGTTAGGGCACATTGTGTCACCTACAAGTATCCAACCTCAACAGCTGTTGTATAGACAGGGGCACCACATAGGAACACACCCAGACACACACAGGAATGTCTGAATGTTTTTTCCTGGATCTAAATGTGGGTTTTCACATGCCACATTCTTCCCTGGCCTGAGTGACCCCTAAAATCAACCACCCGCCCATTTTAACAGCACTATGAACTCACTGTTGCTGCTTCAAGACAAAACACACACAAATACATACGAACGCACGTTCTACACAGTTAACCAGGTCAAATGCAGAGCAAATCCTTTATGTTATGCAACAGCTGTAGCTCCACACAACCTCAGCTCGACAGAGAAGGGGGTTGGGGAGTGGCTTGATTTCGCTAAAATAGAGAAGTTACACACTGTTATTGGTGGCATTTTTGTGCTCTGAAGTTTTACAGTTTTACATTTTGGACTTAGGAAGTTGCATCAACCCAGACCTTTGTGTCCCAATTTCTATACCACTACCAAAAATGATGTTGAAATTACTGATAATGTGCTAAGTTCCTTACAGGGCAATAAAAACAGCATTGCAGAGTGTGTAATGGTGGGTGTGTGGGGCATTTGCTGCAGATCTACCCCTTATCCCAGCAACCTCTGAAGGATTGCACAATGAAGAGTTTGCAACAGTTCACCCGACCCAATTGACCTGCTTGCTGAAACTTGCTAGTCAGAGCAGTGATGAATGAAATTGCCAGTGTGCTGTCCCGTGATTAACGAAAAGGAAATACTTTATATTGGAAACAAGCCTGGACGTCATTATACATGTCACCAACAAGCCTCCAAGTCCACAATGAGTCAACTATTTACCCAAGAGAGAAGAGCTTTTTTTTTGTTGACTTTGTGGTCTACTTTGTTTTTAAGTACAGCATTTCCACAATTTATTGTGTGGGAGCATATAAGCTTATGGTTTAATAATTTAATTAAGTTCTACAATTCAGTTCAACAATGTGTCTTGAGGTTGACAAAGCTGTGTTTCATAAGCACGTTCTTGCTCTCACCGTGGCCTAAGAGACATGCCAAATATTTCATGACGCTGTTCCTCATATAAACATTTCAGTTCCTCTGCACATTATGCAAGAGCAACCGAGTTTAGGGTGTGACGCACTAAAAACTGCTCAGACATACATCCAGGCATGTGCTCAAAAACCATGCATACAAGCAGAGAAGAATGAAACTGTGGGCTAAGAGGACAAAAAAAAGTGAAAGACATGTCATCGAACTCCCAGTGAGAGTGTGCAGGTTGTTGCAGACCACTTCAGATTACATAACAAATAAGGCTTTAACACACAATGCTCAGGCAAGACTTCACTAAGCCCTGTGAGAAACAGACAGACACACAAAAACAACCATTACCCATGGGACTAAGTCAAATCACTGTGCTAGAATATTATGAAGACAAATACCATGACATTTCACCTTGTGACATATCTGATCTTCCTAAAAATATTCTACCGTGTGAAGCTCATTTCTGAACACTTTGTACCATTTGAAACCAGCGAAGTTTTGTCTGACGTATGCAATGCTTTTTTTTGCTTTCTTTTTTTTCAAGAGACATTTTGGTTTCTCTTTACAAATGTGACTCATTCAAAACGCAAAATATTTCACGTTCACTCGCTTTCTTCCTTGCCATGTGTTATGTGACTTACAGCTTTTACTAAAAGGCTACTAAAGCTACCAGATCAACTGTCAACACAGCACAAATATTACCGTTTACAAATACATTTCAAAAATAGCCCATTCTTGCACAGTCAAACTGAACTTGACAATGTAAACAATTAACATTTGTCTCAAAATTCAACATCATGCTTGTCCTTGGACATGATAACTTTGCAAATCTGCATTAAAACTACTGGGGAGTAATGAAGGCTGCACTGATATCTACAATGACAAAGCCAGTTTACACAGCCAATGATTTTAGAGCGACACCAAAATGTGTTGCAAAGTATGAATAGACAAGTCGGTCAACTCTGGCTACACCCACTGCTGGATGACTCCTGTGTGTCTTAGCAAATGAGTCAACTGAAAGTGAAGGTCCTTACCTGTAGTATCTGGACTGCAGGTAAGTGGAGCAAACAGCCTTGGAGACATGGCTGGCTGAGCCAAAGTCAATGACCTTGACTCTGTAGGGCTGCCTGGAGGGGTCTACCAGCATGATATTCTCTGGCTTCAGATCAGCATGGATCAAACCCAAAGACTTCAGCTTCTTTAGGGCTGTTGCCACCTGCAGAAATTAACATAAATACAGAATATGACTCAACATGGTACTCTGCATTTCTAGACCAGGTCTAAAAGCATCATCTTCAGAGAACCTATACAGATCATAGTATATCCAGTATGTTTGTGTTTCTATGCAAAAAAATTGCATTTTACCTGCTGCAGGATAGGCCTGATGATTTTGAGCGGCAGTGGGCTGAACTTGTTCTGTTTAAGAAAGTCATAGAGGTTTTGCTCCAGCATCTCAAACACCAGGCAGGTGTGGCTGTGGTGCTGGAAGCACTCCAAAGCACGCACCACATTGTGCTCCTCTGCATTCTCGCTGCTCAACCGGGCCAGGATCTCAACCTGGAACAAAAGGAGAATAACATAGGTTCAGGCTATCAGCTGTAAAAAGATAATACTCTCTGTTGTATTGGGAAAAAAAAAACTCCAATAGAATAGTTTCTGTTGTTCTGTGCTGGTGTGAAGCCCCAACAAAATTGCAGTCATACAAACTAGGGCAACACAGCAGCAGATTTTAGCTAATACACTGACAACACATCAATAATACACAATTCCTCACCTCAATCTGTCCCTGACGTGCATACGATGGGTGGTTCTTCAGTATTTTAACAGCCACCACTTCATTTGTTCCCCTCTTCCAGCACTTCACCACCTGGCCAAAGGTGCCACGACCCAGAAACTCCAAAACCTCATAGCTGTTCTTCTGGGAATACAGAACCTCATGCTGAACTAACTGGTAGTCACCATCTCCTGATCCAGCTCTAGTCACCGTAGCTCCTGCCACTGCCTCATTACTGCCATTTGGCCTGATTTCAGTCCCATCCACCCTGATTCCAATGTCTGTCACCGCTTCAACCCTATTATGTTGAGTAGGCAGTATCCCTCCAACCCCTACTCTGACAGTGTCTGCATTGTTCCCAGTGCTGGTTTGCAACATGGCCACAGGAGGAGGAAGCGAAGGTAGAGCAGATACCTCCTCCACTATCTGCATGGTTCCGACACAGTTGTTTCCCCGCGGTTGTTCTCCACTTTCACCTGTGTTCTGTTCACATCTCTGGATGGCACCTGTGTCTAGAAGTTTGGTGTATCCTCCTGGCCTCTGCACTCTTCTGTTTCTACCCTCGTCTTCTTGCGCTCTGACACAGGCGCTACTCAGTAGGCCACAGTCGAGGCCTCCTCCTGTTGAAGTATCACCACTGTCCCTATGACGCCTCACTTCCCGTGGGCCTCTGCTCTGGCAAAGAGACTGCTGATCCTGAATCAGAGCTGGACCTTCTCCTCGGCTATCTTTTCTCTGTATTCCTGCAGTCTGCAATACCCACGGCTCCCCTTCTCCGAGCTGTATTCCTGTGTGCAGTCTCCCTGAATCAGCACCGGCTGAGGATGGGATAACGTTGTTGGGATATGCAATACCGTAGTTGACTCCTATCACATAGGTTTTGAGTGGTGGTCGGTGCTGAAAGGCTCTGCTGGTGTTATTACTGCGGTGGGATTCACCTGTGTGTCTGCTGGTACCACTGCTGCTGGTTCCTAAGGCACTTGTTTGAGCTGAGTGCATTTGTGATGGGTAGACCAAGACTTGTGAGGCCATACCTAAAGAACAGAGATATAAAACACAAGCCATGTATATCATTTAAGGCACAGCAAACCACACACACTCAGCTTTTTAACTAAAATACTGCATTCAGAAAAGTAAAGAGATTAGAAACAAAATATTTCCGTCCCTTTTATTATTCTCTTGAGCCAAGATTTTTTTTAAAGAGCCATCATAAAGCCTGCCAAAGCAAATGCACATTTAAACCATCATGTCACCCTTACTGAAAGGGGAACTGGCCTGCTGTAATGGGAGATGGGGGGAAGCCCGCTGCATCTCTGGCATGTCTCTGCATGCTATACTAGAGGGTCAGTTTCACACAAAGTAGAACCACATAGCAAGCAATACTGGAGGGGAAAATAATACACCTTGAGGCATGATTACTTCTGTCACCCAGTGACATTTTACAAATACGGCTATGACACTGAAGTGACAGTCCTAAATTTAATTTGCATCAAAACCCAAATCAGAAATAAAATCATCTAAGAGAGGACACTGAACTGTAGCAGCTTCTGCTTTAGTTTATGGCCTGTGCAATGCTACAATTCAAATGATCTAACAATGACTCTTC
Organism: Ptychochromis oligacanthus; assembly: GCA_015103295.1. Lineage (NCBI taxonomy): Eukaryota > Metazoa > Chordata > Actinopteri > Cichliformes > Cichlidae > Ptychochromis > Ptychochromis oligacanthus. Next base: position 17,275 of record VVAS01066203.1, read on the forward strand.
AAACACTTAACATAAGGCAGACTTCACTCCCAAATTCTGGAAGTACATTATTCCAAAATGTGCATTCAAGCAGCCTACGTAATGGAGATTCTCATTTACACTGCAGGTCTTGATGTCAGGATCTTACTTCTGTTCGGTACGCACTCAAAACGGTTAACTTTATTCATGTCCAAGCAAAAATGAGAATGAAAATTCAAGAGTGCAAGTCAGACCACTTTGGCAGTACACCAGTTATTGTATATTAGCTAGAGTATGCTAGCACAGTTAGCAATGAATGCGGTACACTAGGGGTGTCAGCATTAAATATCATGTCAATAATGCACATATGATATCACAAAATTATTCTTATATCCTTTCGTATAGTTACAGATTCTTACCACCTTCATCCACTTGTATTTTGAGCTTAATTATTGTGCCAAAACAAACTGACAAAATAAATACAGCAGACTAATAGCATTATTTCAATTTTTTCCCAAATTTCCTACAGATATCTTTATTGTCAATTTGTTTTTACCAAAATAATTGTGAAGTGAAAATCTCATATTGTGATAGCCCTGGAGCGCACACTGCAATTTTTATGAATCTTGCACTACACATTTTAAATCACGACTCACCCTGACTGTATGCACCAACCTATGGGCCAGCTTTGTCAAGTGACAGTTCAAATTATGTTTACACACATAACATGGCAGTATACTTGGTGTTCACTAAAGAACACCAGATTGTGTAAATCTAAACCATAAAATTGCACTAATGGCTTTTACCAGTTAACCGAATTAGGATTAGGCTGCATTTGTAAGAGCTGGGGTTTACAGGACGCTTTGGACAAAATTTCAGTATACTGTAATTCAAGTTGTCTGATAGGAACTAGACTCTTCCATGCCCTCTGGGCTCTGATTTCAGGCTTTAGAAAATCTAGCCTGTGACAGGAGACATGGTGGACAAGGAACAGGCAGAGGATTCACCACAGAGACTGGGGTTCAAATCTCCCAGGTAGCAAGCACCTTCCTGCTCATGTGGTGAGAGGCTAAATTCTGACCTGTTTTTTTTGTTTTTTTGTTTTTTTTCTCTTTGTCTACCTACTACAGTTTTACCTGGTTTCATATTTGATAACAAACAGCAAACTCTTATTTTATCCTTTATTTTTGTTTTCTCTTCTATGCCAAAAAAAGGACCTAAATCGTGCTAGCAAATCTGAACAAGGAATTTTGTTTACCCTTAAACTCTTTTTGATGAGTAATGCCCGTCTGTCCCACAAAACAGTTAAAATCATTATCTGAAGTAGACACATTAGGCAGAATTATTAATTATTTAGACCTTGATGAAGCACTCTAGCATTACTCATCTCTCCCTGGGACACAAAAAAAGTGAAACTGATTATAAAGCCACAGAACAAGTACTGTTCATTTAACTGATAACACCAAATGGGGTATTCCCAGAAAGCGATGTCAAGCATGATGTAACATACAGAGTTTTTTACATGTTATTTTCTGATGCCACACACTCTACTTTATATATTTAAAAAAAAAAAAAAAAAAAGGTTTCCTTTCATTTTTTTTCCTCTAACTTTCCTCTCAGCTTACACCAAGCTAACAGGCAGAGGCAAAGACTGCAGCCACACTTCCTGAATGCCCGTGTTTGGCTGGGTTACATTTGGACTCGGGTGATTCCAGTTTTAAGGCTTAACCACACATTAGCCAGACGCTCATGAAGCTGGTTGCGCTGAGCACAAAATTTCTTCCCAGGTACAAACATTCACAGAAACACAGGCTCAAACAAGCCTGGGGTGTGCCTCAAAGTCAACATTACAATAAAACACACCTCTTACGATGAGTAGGCCTGCTGAGTTTCACTAAACAAACGGGTGACGGACAACAACAGCCGTGGCACACTTTTATCTCAACAGATATCCGTATCCATCTCAGGAAAACAAACAATATTACTCAGAGCTGACTGCTACTGAACTAAGTGGCAAATAGCTGTGGAGGGCGGCTGTAATTAAAATTCTTGCAGCCATCATTGTATTCTAAAAACAAACCCCTATTTTTCCACTGCCTCTCCCACCACTACCTTTCTTCATTCAACAGCTACAGCAGCAAATACCGAAAATAATTTGATGATGCCACTGGGAATTTAAAAAAATAAAAATAAAAAAATGACACAGCAAAGGAGCCACCACCATATCACCATATCACCATATAACTGATGCAAACATCCGCCCCCTCCCCCCTTTTCAGTCTCTGGGGGGCCACTGACACAGTCAATGCTGCGATACCTCCTGCTCTGCCCTCTCACTGCC
>VVAS01066218.1:0-11283 GCA_015103295.1 Ptychochromis oligacanthus
CCCGCCGGTTTTGGGTCCTTGGGATTGGTTTTATAAAGTTTTTTTTAAAAAAGTTTTTTTTTTTTTTTTTTTGCATTGTCCCTTTAAATTGAAATCAGTAATACTTTGAATACTGTCCTTAAAGTTAAATCCCTTCTTTAATGTGGAAGGGCTGTGCTACCTGTACCCCTGACACCCCAATCTGTAGCTCTAAACACTTTCAGATCATCATACGTGCTCACAAAAACCATGGGCGACTATCACACACAGTGTGCTATAGAGAACAATTTAAAAGTCTGACTGTAACCAAAACATAAGTTGGTAGAGAGAAATAATTTTGCAAAAATATTATTCACAGGAGGTGGTGGCATAAAACTTAGGTACTTTGGTGGGTAGGACATTGGAGAACTTAAACATTTCTAGTCTTTTCCCCTGATTCCTGCTGAATACGCAGGGATATATGTTTCCTCTCAAAATACTGTAAGTCTATAATTTTGACAAAAATGGCATACCCTCCTTTCCTTGGGGATCTTGCCCTCTGCCTCCAGCTTGGCTCGAGCCTGTCTCCTCTTCAGGATGCGATGGTACTGTTTGGCATTGACATACAGTGGCTCCTCCTCAAGCATTTCAGCCCCTGGCAATGGGATTCGCTGCATTGTGGGAACTCCGCCACCTCCAGGCACCATCTGATTGAAGGAGAAGAGACACAGACAGGTACACAATGCTTAGAACGTCTTGCATTTAAAGCATATAACAGAACCTATTAAAAAAACAAAACAAATGGTTAAGTCATTTCAATCAACAAAAATCACTCTGCTCTTGCAATATATCCTAATATAGTCTCATGTTTGAGGCCTTGTACACCCATACTGATGTTTTCAGCCATTTTAATTTATTATTTAGACTTCCCAGGAGGCAAACACTGGGTTTACAGGGGCTTTAAACCAACCTGGCATTGTAAATTTTAGGGTTTAATAACCTGTGCTATAATTAAAACTAAACCATGAAAACACCAGTGATGATTCATACAAAAATATTTCTAAGACTGTCACCTTTACCACACACCCCTGTGAGAGTCTAGATTAATTAAATAGGTAATAAATTGCTGGGTACCTCTGCACAGGGTCTTACCATGACCATTCCACCTGCATTGACCATGTTGCCTGAGACGGGCAGGGTGACGGTCACAGTGCCTTGGCCGCTGTTGGTGGTGTTGGTGTTGGCACCCCCTGCTTGTACAATCTGGGCACCCGCCAAGCTGGCAGCTGGAATTGTGATCATTCCTGCAAACAGAAAATCATCACAGAACTTATTGGACATGACAACTCAACAATGCTCCCATTTATAAAGTCTAGAAAGCAGAAGGCAAACACAAAAAGTAGAAGATAGCTTAATTTACCCTGCTGCAAGACAGTACCATCTGCATTGACAGGCTGGTAGACGATGGTCTGTCCATCAGCTGTCTGTGCCACCTGTTGACCCTGCACGCTGATCTGTTGCCCCTTGATGGGAAGGAAAAAAATAAAAATAAAACCATTTTATGTCAAATTTGGGAGTTAATGACTCCTTATTTAGCTTTTCAATATGAAGAAGAGGTATTTTTGAGAATATTCAAAATTTAGCACCTGGTTCTGTCCAGCTGTGATGCCTGTCTGGGGCTGCTGGATTATGATCTGCTGAGGCTGACCTTGCTGGCCCTGCAGCTGCAGAGTCTGACCACCTTGCAACTGGATTTGACCTGGCTGCACCAGCTGAATCTACACACAGTCACAAAAAGGGTGTGTACTTGGCTTACTGATCAATACGACAGCGAATTGAAAAACATGGATCCAGTAACTGAAAATGCTGAAAAATTAATAATTCTTCTTGATCCTGAAAATAGTTTACACTTTGCTACCTAGTAATCAATTTATTCTTACATAAATAAGCAATAAAAAATGTCAACAGGAAATGATCATGAAAAAACTCAGTTACAAAGTACTTCTCAAACTTCATTATTACACGCAGCCTTTACTTACAAATCTATACTATTAGCTAGGTTACTATTAATATTATTCAACTGAAAAAAAGTGTTGCTTTGAAAGAAAATGTGGTGAATTTTTACTACAGATATTAATTTGTAATCCTTACCTGCTGTAGTCCCTGAGCTCCAGATACAGGGACCTGCATTATAGTTTGACCCTGACCCCCTGACATGGCCTGCACCATGATGGGTTGCCCTGATGATGTGATGAGCTGTCCACCGCTCACCTGAACCATCAGGGGCTGCCCCTGGACCTAAACAGAGATTCAGAAAGCTGTTATAGCAGCACTGACAATGTTTATCTCAGTATCTCTTAGATGTGACCTGTAGGGCTGCATGCAAGTGACATCAAATCAGAAACATCCAGCATTGTGAATAGAAGTACTTTTCTCTCATGTTTTCTGTTTCCTATTACACAAACATGAAAGCATTCGGGTACATATCTGGAGACCGTATCTGGAGCCAGTGTGTCTCGACATTTTTAACAATTTTTCTCATGAGATTAGGCTACAGTTGCAAAAATACAAAACCTCTGTATTTAGCATTCGGGTTTTGTATTTACAGGAATACTGCTACTGAACGAAGAACTTACAAGAACTGAATTTGCTTAAAGCATTTTGTGGTCAAGATGCTGCCAAATTAATTTGCATTCATGTGTGCTGCTTAGCAAGTACTGATGTTCCATCTTACATCCATAAAGGGACCACAGTGTGCAAGTGAAAGCCTGTGGCAGCAGCAGTATCACAGAAAAAATGCCAGGGGAAAGGAACCCGCTGGCATTTTGCTAAGAAAAATATAGGTAGATGATGAACAGTGGCAGCCAGTAATGGACTTGGATCCATGCAGACACTAGGATGTTGTTCTGCTAGCTCCATAACATGACTATAATTTTTCCCACAGCTATCGCCCTTGAGAACAAGAACGTCTGACTTTCTAAACTTGCTTTTAATAGCAAGAGACAAACACAACTTAGACAAACAGTAGTCTTTTGATAGCCATGACAGCACAAGCAAAAACCGGAGGCTGACACACAACACACTGTGCTGAGGAACATGCAGTTGCAAGACATGCTCAGGAAGGAAAATGATGAACCAAACAGCACAGATGGGTCATGAAAAACAGCCCTGGCTATAGCATGCAAACTGGTAGGCTGTAAAACGGGTCACCGACACGGGGCGGCGGTGACACCACTACCTGGAGTGTCTGCACCTGCTGGCCTGAGGCAGTCACCACTGGCGCCTCTGTTTGCAGCTGCACAGCCGTCACTGTGCCCTGTGTCTGCAGGCAGGGCAGGATAATACAGTCTCAGACAGGCAAGTATCAGGAAAACAGATTGGAACTGGAATCCCTTCAACTTTTTCATTGTGGCCCTCTGTAAATGGCATTTCTGCTTTAGGGCAAACTTTTTTCTTTTTCTCTTAAGACATAATAATCAAATTTTAAATTGTCGATCTAAGCTCACCTGCTGCTGGATCTGTCCATTAGCAGTCTGCACAACGATCTGCTCTCCGGTAGTGGTGGTGGCAGTGCTGTACTGCTCCATGGCTTTTTACCGTCACAAACCTGATGAGACAAAGACACAACATACAAACTACCTCACATTAGATGCTTATGCTTTAAAATGTAAATAAAAGCTTATTTTTCTAAGATAAAAAAAAACAAGGTTGTCTTTTTAACTGACATCTACATGCTGTCAACTCATTGTTCTCCTTATTATAATACCTTTTAGTGGTGCCTCACACCCACTTGTACCGTACTATGTCTGCAAATTAGAGGTGATACATGAAGCCACATTGGAGAACACAGCTATGCCAGCTGCTAGACTTAATCAAATTGGTATTTCGTTCACCGGATACATTTGTGGGGGAGCTAACAAGGATAGCACCAGCACGCTAGCTAAAAGCGTGGTAAATTCTAGCAAGCACAAAAGGATGTTAGTTATATTTAAACCCCGAACGTCGGTATTTTCTTGTGGATGGCTGTTTTGTTACAGCTCGCGATAATGCACCAGGCGGTGTTTGCTGATGGGTGAACGGCGGCTTTATCCAAGCCTCTCTTTGTTTGAGATTGAATATTTCAGCGAAGGCGCTAACGCTAGCTTGGGCTTGCCGACCAGCAGAGATCATGTTTCCTCGCGGGCAGCCAACATTGGAAACAAGAAGCTATTTGCAGGTCTGGGACGCACCGGTCGAAATCAAACTGCAATTTGAGTTTTTTGCATTAAGCAGGGTTAGTAATTTGGTTGGTCCATGACAAACCAATCCGTGCTGGCAACTACCAATGCCTTCAATCGGGGCTCCCTTACCGTATCTTCGCTGTCCGGTTTCCCTCTGATTGGCTCCAGTACAGCTCGCTAAAGCCCAATCAACAAAGTGAGCGGACAAAATGGCGCAAATGAAACAACGGCGCCTGGGAGAGAGGTGCGCAGCTGCGTGACACTTCAACAGGGGGTGGGGGCGAGGCAGGATGCAGAGTCCCTGCCCCCCACCCAGCAGATGTCGCCATTGAGTTTGATTTTTGTTCTTTTGCAGACTTCTCCTGGGATGTATGATTTTGTTGACTGCTATACTTACTATGTTGCTGGAAATTAAACTGTTAAACATGCGATATATGTGATTTAAACCGTGTTATGGTTCAGGTAACCACCTTTATCCAGTGAAGGTCCCCTTAATAACTTCACCTCCGTACCGCTAGTCGGCAGTAGAGCGCCGGTTTTTACGCTGTGAGTCCAGTGTTTGTGGAAGTACTTCCATGAGTGGCGTGCATGAGTGCAGGAGTAGCAAATAACAAGGTTGCTTTCAGCGCAAAATAACGGACAAAAAAAAATTAAGTTATTCAAGACTCTACAGTGTAACTCCTCTAGCGATACAGACTCAAAAAGGACGACACTCCGTTTATTGGTATGGCCAGGTCTCTCCAGGTCCTTTCCCTCCTCTCCAGGCTTGGTGCTCCATCAGTGATTCCCTCAGGGACTGCTAACAGCTGCCGGTTTGCAAGCAGAGGTGCGAGCAAGGCATGGATGGGACAGGGCCATGTGCAGACTGACAGAGGATCAAACAGACCAGGATACAGGGATGTGACCTCTAATGAAGAACTTGAACTGGAGGACGTGGAGGACGTGGAGGACAAAGTGCAGGCCTTGGTTCAGTAAGATTCAGCAGGACTGTTCACACATTATTCCAATGTAAAACTAAATCTAGTGTTAAATATGGTGTCTTTATGAGAAGATGTATAAAATAATCTCGTGTTTATTTTCAGTGACGTGAGAAAAAGACAGAGGACTGTGAAGTATCACATGCTGAGGAGGCAGATGACTCCATCAGGAGCTCCAGAGAGGAACTTAACCTGGGATGCTATTGAGCAGATCAGGTGAGGAAGGATGGGCCGAGTTCATTCAGCCACTAAGCCAAGATGTGCTTAAGTTAAGCTAAATTAAAATGAAACGTTCATCAACTTTCAGATATCTGAAGCAAAATCAGCCAGAGGAGTGGACAGTAGAGCGTCTGGCTGAAGGCTTCTCTGTCACCCCTGATGTCATCCTGAGAGTGCTGAGAAGCAAGTTTTTCCCTTCTCCTGAAAGGAAGGCCAAGCAGAATGCTAAAGCGATGGCTAGACTGAGTCAGCAGGTGCTGCCTTCAGGTGCTGGGACGCAGCAGGACAGGCTGAAACTGCCTGAGAAGCACACTCCAGCCATACTCCCATCTGGAAGCACAGAAGGTGCTTTGATCCCCGTGGCTAATCAGACTCAGGTGACTCAAGGTCATGGCTCACGTTCCCTAGCTAAGAGTCCTGTCCCTGTTACTGTTCAGCCCACACACTTTACAGCTGGTATTAGTAAAGATGCCACCGTGACAAGAACAACAGAAGATGACAGCACTACTGACACTGATCTTACAGAGGAGGATGAAGAGAGCTGGGATGGATGGGTGTTGACAGAGGAAGAACTTGAAGTGTTAATGGAAATGGAAAAGCCCTCTCCTGTATTGCAAGTTGGGAATGATTTTTTTGATGCAGAGGGAAACTTTTTGTATAGAATTTAATGATGTCCTCTATTGAACTGTTGGCAATCCTTGGGTTGGCTTTATTACAGGTAATAATGATCAGCTCTGTGACTTTCTGAAATGGTTTTCACCCTTTTTTCATCCTGGTTTTAAATAAACAAATTACCAAATAAATGTTATTTTTTTTATCCTTTTGTAATATCTCTTTACTAGCTTTAACTAGCTTTTTTTTAGTCCAGATATTTCACATCTTTATTCCCCCATGTATTGACTTCCCTATTTATGCTTATTTCCATCCATCTGTTTTCTTACTCTCATCCAATTAAGGGTTGTGGGGGGCCTGGAGCCTATTCCAGCTGTCATAGGGCGAGAGGCAGAGTACAACCTGGACAGCTCGCCAGTCTAACACATATAGACAGACAACTATTCACACCTACGGCCACTTTAAAAATCACCAGTTGACCTAACCCTATGCATGTGTTTGGACTGTGGGAGGAAGCCGGAGTACCCAGAGAGAGCCTACACAGAGACAGGGAGAACATGCAAACTCCACACAGAAAGGCCCTAACCTGAATTTGAACCCAGGACCTTCTTGCTGTGAGGCCACAGTGTGGTGTTTTTTTTTTATATAAGACAGGAATATAGACATATACACTTACTGGACAGTGTATTAGGTACACCTTGCTAGATGTGAAGGTAAGATCTGGTGACTTGTCATCTGAGTACAGTGAACTCATTGTCATGTTTAAGAAATCAGTTTGAGATGATTTGAGCTTTGTGACATGTTGTGTAATCCTGCTGGAAGCAGCCATCAGAAGATGGGTACACTATAGTCAAGGGATGAACATGGACAACAGCAGTACTCAGGGTTAGGCTGTGGTATTTAAGAAGCCCAAAATATGCCCAGAAAATAACCCCCACATCATTACACTACCACCACTAGCCTGAACCGTTGATACAAGGCCAGATGAATCCATGCTTTCATGTTGTTTGTCAAATTCTGACATCTGCATCTCTGGCTGTAACGAGTGGTTGTTTGAGTTGCTGTTTCCTTCCCATCATCTCAAAGCAATCTGGGTATACTCCTCTGACCTTTGGCATCAGCAAGGCATTTTTGCCCAGACAACTGCCTCTCACTGGATCTTTTCTTTTTCAGACTATCCTCTGTAAACCCTAGAGATGGTTGTATGGGAAAATCCCAGCAGTCCAGCAGTTTCTGAAATACCCAGACCAACAACCATGCCAGATTCAAAGTCACTTAAATCACCTCTTTTCCCCATGCTCGGTTTCAACTTTGGCAGGTCGTCTTGACCATGTCTATATGCCCTAATGTGTTGCATTGCGGTCATGTGTATACACCGAAAAAACAAAAACAAAACATTCTAATAAAGATTAATTCAAACACCTGTGGAACAATTACTGTAGTTATTACACAACCATAATTTGCAATATAAATCTTATTCTTGAGGGTTCATATTCAAGTCTCATGTTTCTACATTGCTGTTTCAGAGAAATAAGGACTAGGCAACAAAAATAGAGGAACATATGAATTTATTGGCCAACCCAAAGAAAATTGCCTCAAATATACAGAAAAGAGAAACATAGCAGATAAAAAGGTGTAACCGTGTATATTTACAGAACCATCACAATGACTTCTTAATTTATACAGCAGTTTTAAATTGTAAGAAAAATGTGTTACCTTCACCGAAAGCAATAAACTGTCTTTAAATAAGAACTCGCCAGGACTCTTCCAGTGTAAAGCAGCTACATAATAACCCTGTGTCCAATCCGTTTTATTCAAGGTGACACAGCCAGTATTAAATCTCATACCAACATAGAAAAAAAGAATAACCAAGTTATTGCAGGTTATTTTCTTTCCAAAGCTGTAGATTTAGGTATTATTGAGAGTTAACATGCAGTTCAGTGGAAGCTCATATGATACAGACACTTACCGCTCAAGAATTCATCTTAGGCAATGAGTGCAACTTAGGGATGTCACAGCCAAGCAGGATGAAACTGGTTACATTTTAGATGGTAAAAATAAAAATCAGTAAATAGATGCTGGCCACACGTTAGGTCTTGTATAAGACCAGGCACTTGTACAACCACATCCAAAACACTGCACTCTGAACCAGCTGGTCACAAATAAATTAAACTTTAACACAAGACAGACAAATAATTGGGCAACAAATGTTTAAAAGAAAAAAAAATACATAAGACGGATTTGTTAAGGAGACTGATTAAAAAAAACAAAAAATAGCAGTTTACTCTAAGAAATAAATGAGAAACCTTCAGTAAAACAGAAAAACCTCAAATTCACATAACCCTTCCCCAAACAAAACAGTCTTACATGGCGCTGCCTCAGATCCAACCAAGCAGGAATTTTGCTATACAACATTTACATGCATTTTTTGTTTGTTTTCATATTGCTCCTGTATTTCCATAACCAAATGATATTGATTAACTTGGTTATGTGTTTGTGTTGTAAAAAAAAAAAAATATCTGTAGACTTTCACTCTCAAACTATAATTATTTCTGCAGTTTCTGAACATCTTTGAACTGCGGTCTGTCAGTTGTTACATAATTTGTGAAAGCTGGTTAGTACAAAAACTGCTGAAATTATTACAAACATGACATTTACATGACTACGGTGATTATTCATCTTATCACAATAGGTCACATTTAAGAAAAAAGGTTGAACTACAAACTCTTAGCATACAAAGTATCTTGTGCTTTAGGCAGTTCGAACTGCAGACAAAAGTTTTAAACAAATTATGCCTTGAAACAGACATACTTTACTACCCTTGGAATTGATGTGTTTTGTGCAGTGACATCAGTTCATCAAACAAAACAGCAAAAAATAATGTGAGATATTGTTCCAATATATGATTTTTTGATGTGCATGGACAATGAATGGAATATACCAAATTTAACATTATTGCTATAAAATATTATGGAAATGGAAATTTACTTTAATGATAGAAGTGTACCAAAAATTTGGAAGCCTGTATTACAATTTCCAGATTTCACATTTCGGTGAAGCTTAAGACCTCAAATTTATATACTCCTGGCAATTTGAAAACAGTTTTTGACAAACAAATAGTTCATTAAAAGGAGGGATTAAGACTCGAGTGGTCTGGAAGAGTCACTAACCAGACACCAACTGTGACCGCTTTTACACTTAACAAACTGATATCACATCAAAAATAGCAAAGAGAAACAGGTTTATGTACAAGTGCATGAAAAAAGGTCACAAATCTTCAACAGGAGTGTAAAATATTTCCAGGAGCACTCCAAAGTGATAGAAGAGGCAGAACCCGTAATGCAGTGGTGGTGGATTTATACAACCAGCTTCTCTTCAAAACCCTTTGCTCTGGCTCTGCCAGCAGTTTACATTACTGCATCAGTTCTTCATCTCCTAAAATAAATAACTTTGGGATTCAAACTCACTCAACAGAATCGATAACTGAAGCAAAACACCGTAAGACCTCCTTCATAAAGCTCCTCAACTGTGGCATTAGTCCCAGAAACCCTCTGTACATTCATTAGACTTAACCGATGACAGCAGAAGGACAGAGACTCTTCATCTGTAGCGGAGGCCAAAGTTCATACTAAAAGGTTAAAGGAAAAGTAACTGGAGACAAAAGAGTATCAGGAGTAGCAGCAGGCCACAGGGCCCACAGGAATCCTGTTGCTCAGTTGCTTGACAGGTTTTGCCTGCTATTCAAGCAGATCCTGTGCAAAGACAAGAAAAGCGCATACCAATGAAGCCAGAGCGAACACACATAAGCAAACAAAGACACACATGCAAACATTTATCTTTTCATTTAACTCTAACCAGTTATCTATGCATACTCCCCTAGAAACCTTGGTCAATACCATTTGAAAATACATTACAGAAAACACATTGTTAAATTTGCAACAAGAAAAGAAAAGTTATCCACTGTACCTCATCTGAGTCATCATGAAAATCTATTTTGCCATTTTGAGTGTGGTTGGTCTCCAGCGGGTCATCGATCCCATCAGTGGCATTGTCCTCAACATGCTGCTGTAGCACAGAGTACCTGTGAACCAAGAACCTGTAGGGCAAGTTTATACATTGCTCAGGTTAATCAAAGCCAAATGAAAAATATCCATAACGAACACAACAAGCATTTTTAAAAATGACAATTTCTTTGATAATATAAAGCTTGTTATGCTGGACATATTTTCCTGTAGACAGGCTTAGGCTATCTACTGGAATAAAATTGTGTGTGCCAAAATACACTAACCTGCCGCCACAGACATATTTCTTGACAATGAAAACTCCTGCTACAATACTCAGCAGCATGACTATGATGACTGTTATCACAACGGCTACAGATTTGGAGGAGTTACTCTCCACCTGTGAAAGTAAGAGAAAACAAAAAAATAAAATAAAATGGCAGTAAAGGAACAGATATGCTTGCATGAATAAAGAAGAAGAAAGAGCATCTTTCAGGTGCTCCCTTATTCATAAAGATCACCACAGCAGATTGCTCTGCATATTTCTACACCTGATGCAACCCCCAAAGGATTTGTGTCTCCTCCCAGTCTCAAACCAGGGACCTTTCACATGTTAGGCAACCACTCATATGTTTGCATGAATAAATGTATAATATTTACAGTAAGTCTTGGTATGCAGAGATACTGACCAGAAGTTCTGGGCCGACCAGGTCACTCACACACCTCTTGCTGAGGTCGATCTCTTTACGCTCAGGCTTCACTCCTCCCTCACATTTATCTCCAGGGATTTTCCTGTAGCTGTGGACCAAGAACACACTGATGATTGTATGATCCATCTATCAAGAGCACATGATTGTTGGGAATTTGAACATCGTTTTGACTGACAGAAACTGAATAAGAAGACCCTTGTTGTTAACATAACCTGGTTCTGAAAGTTATTCCTAGCAGGCCAAATTTACACTCATTCTACATGGTAGGAACCATTGTTACATAAGCAAAGTCCCGATCTCTTTTCCTAAAACTAGATGGATGACTTCCAGGGGTTCTTAGAGGCCTTGGGCTGCTGGCTTATTGAAATTCTACCAAATAAAGAGACCTGATCTACAAAGAAAAATCTCTTAGAAAAAGCTGATTCAGATTGAAATAACAAAAGTAAAATGGTAAAATACCATTTACTTTTTCATAGAAAACATCACCAACAAAAGGCTTAAGTTTTTAGATTTTAAAGGAATTTTGTGCTTGCTTTGGCTCTTATTAATACTAAAATCTTGATAATTTATTAACTATCACAGTTAA
>VVAS01066222.1:6519-17609 GCA_015103295.1 Ptychochromis oligacanthus
CCCACCAGAGGTCTCGGATTGATTCTGTTGAGGCTTCCAATAGCATCCTCCAACTCTTGAGATGAGACACCACACAGAAGGTTGCTGATGGTCCGGGCACGGCTCACGATAACACTAACATTCATCCCAGACTACAGACAATAACAAGACTCAAGTTGGAGAAATATTAGAAGAACAGCTTAGGATACTTGGCTGAGGAGGACATGTCAAGGTAAAACTCACAATCAAATACTGACAAAATGAATGTACTACTTTTTTTTTTGCATACCTTATTGCTGAGGAACTCTTTTGCCTCCGTACTGTAGCTGTTGAGCACACTCTGAAGACTCAGCCTGAGAAAGAGGGGAAAAAAAGGAAACAGTGGTGACAAAGTGGTAGTGAACCCTGAGGTAAAACCACCTCTCTTTCTGTTACCTACAAACAGACACCGTCTGGGTGTCTGTCCACTAAATAGCTGTCATTGTTAATGAAACCATTCCTTAAAGCATGTGGTATGCAGCACTGCTGGTTGTCTTACTTGCTGGTGTTGAAGACATTGATAGGACTCAGGAACTGGAACAGTTGGCATTCGGTCCTGTCGTCCACAGCCTTGCAGAGAACAGAGTGGAATGTTGATTTTTGTGGTTATGGTGTAGCTTACATGTGAATGTTTTTCATAAATAACGTCTAATATATAGTTTATATAAAGCCTGTAAACTAATTAAATGACAGGGAAAATGTATATTTTGCCTTTTATGCTTGTAAATCTAAGGGCACATATAGGTTCACCTTTATTCTGTTTACTTCTTCCTGCTAAATGTCACCAGTCGTGACGTTTTGTGTACACAGAGCAAAGTCAAGAGCTCAGGGTGGAGGTTTTTACAGCTACAATAGCCCACATGATAACAAGCTTCCCCGGGGACACACAGGCGTGCATTTTTTCAAAACTGAAGACAAAGCCAAATTAACTTTACTGTAAGAAGGAAGGAAGGAAGGAAGGAAGGAAGGAAGGAAGGAATTTGAACTGGCTCACATTTCTGGCCAGTCCGCGTTTGATTTTGTTGATGTCCACTAGTCGGACAGGGACTTCTAGGTTAAGCTTGTAGTAGATCTGAATTATCTCATGCCTACCCAGGACTTCTTCACTAAAGAGAGAGATGAAAGAGTGCACACAGTACATCACACCAAATTAAACAATGCAGCTTTAAGAGGACATCATGAACTTCTGCAATAAAAACAGCGATGAACTTACTTCCTGAGATACTCCTCGAAGTCACACAGTTTTAAAACATAATGCTCAGTTTGGTTGGGAGGGAGGTCTAGCAGCTGGGAGATGTCTTCAATCAGACTCTTCACTGTCCTGTTCACTGGATAAAAGATTCGACTTCAGAGACCACACAATTCTGCCAACATCTGAAGACACTTAAGAAACACAGTGCAATGCATCAAAAGGTGACCATTTGTATTTATTACCCACAAATTACCCTGTTAAGCACAGTTTCCTGAAAAGGGCGGGGTGCAAGGTAGGAGTAAAAGCTGATGGCTTTACTGCTGATAAGTCAGTTAATTCTTAATGTTAAGAAATATCAGTCATAAATAATTTCTAAAATAGTTAAACTATAATTTGGTATAATTCAAAGTTTGATAAATGCATTTTATATTAATTTTTTTCATGTTTTAAATGCAGTCATTAGCCACTGTAACCTGTCAATTGCCATAAAAACTCACAGAAGGAGAAAGCACCAAACACAGTTAAGTTGACTGTGAGATGTTTAACAACAGAAACAAATCATGAAAATAGATTTGTGGTTTAATGGAGCAATGAAAAACTGTTTGCCTGGAACCAAGTATGATCAATTGCATTTGCCTCACTGTAACAACAAATGATCTCAGAAAGAACCTCAGTGAAGCACAAGCCCACGTTTCTGACTAAATATTATGTGGGACTTATCAGGTACTCAGTGCAGCTACACTGTCACCTCAGTGTCAGTGCATGGTGACAAGAAAAGCTTTGCCATGAAGTTAGTGATGGATTTGAAACATTTGAAATTAAGCATATAAAATGTTTTTCAGTAAAAAGGTTGTTTATTAAATCAGAAACTGCTCTATTGTACCACTTTTAAAGGATTTTTTCTTCTTCCAGAATTCTCTTGCAGTGGCTGGGGCTACTGCTACCTAACAGAACTCAATGGACTGTAATATACAAATATTACCTGGGGTGGGGACAGGGATCTGACTGTTGTCATACGCCACGCTGATGGTCACCTCCACCTGCTGCAGCAGGGCACTATGGATGTCTAATACTCGACCCCATACCACACCAGAGTTGTGAACGCTGTCTGTGTGTCTGTATCGGGACATCAAGCTGCCAGAAACAGTGAAGAAAAACAGGTTGCAAATATGAAAGTGAAGGTATGATGACAATTAGAAATCCATGGAAACCTCAGGATCTGTCCAGTAACAAAAAAAAGCTACGCTAAATATACAGTATACCAAAGTTCGGTGACTGATTTTATTTTACTCATTTCTGTCATAATAAAGGTGATATTTAAACCAATTTTATATTTATTTCATTTACATGCATACAAGTTGTTTTCATGGTCATTGTCATACCTGGAAGTTGCAGCAGAAAAAGAAGCCATTGTCTTGGTGCTGCCCTCTGGAGTATCTATTAGCGTGATGGCCCATGGATCCTGATGAGAAAAACAATACAAACTACAAACTCTGGCCTTTTCTCTGTATTTTGGGTTATAATCTGGTCATTAAGGAGACAAGTAATGGAGATACTTACCTGGTTGTGTGCTACTGTACTGGAACGAGTCATTCTTTGAATAGGCTCACTGAGATCACAGGAAAGGTGCTTCTTGCTGATTCCTGTCCTGGGCGGAAGTGGAGGGGGTCGAAGCCCCTGTCTTCCTGGCAAACATTCACTAGGAAACCTAGCTCTGAGTAGAGTGGGAGATCTTTGGGGTACTGGGGGAGGACCATTTGTGCTCTTCTGGTTGGTATTTCCAGGACCTCCAGCCCCATGATCCCAGACTTCACCTAGGGTTTCAGGCTGGGGTAAAGTGGGGGGTTCTGGGATCTCGTACAAATTGGGTTCATTATTGCTAGATTGGACTTCAATGTACTCATAAAGGTGTATTGCTTCTAGATCGTCTCTCAAAGGCATGGGGAGGTCAGAGTCGCTTGCATCCTGTCTGTGGATTGTGTCCTTTTGGCTTTCAGGAGGATCCATTACATTTTATGAATGTAAACAAGTTGCCCTTAATGTCTGTGTTTCACACTCTACACGTCCTTTATTCATAGCATGCCAGAATAAAAAGCTATGTATTACAAAAATGCAGACATGTTAGGATACTGGACCAGATACTTTAGGAAATGCAAGCTGCTGAAGGCAGGACAAGTTTTATGACCGGAGTCTAACTGAAACCGAAGGTTTGGGTTGGTGTAATTATTAACAAGCATTCAAATCTTAACAGGAAATCTAACAGAGCACACCATTAGGCCTATGACAATGCTTTGTTATATATCAGGAACACCATAAATAATTCATTATGCCTTACGATCTACTTTTAGACTGTTTAATCTGAACAAAAAGGAATCCAGCCTGGTACTTTTTCACATAATGTAGTGTCTTATATTTATTTCACAGAACAGTCTCAGTATTAAACATTTTAAGATTAGCTATGAATAACAACATTTACCTTTTGCAAAGTAGTGAGCATATGTTTGTGAGCTTACCATGAAAGCTCTGGTGTCCGGGTCCTATTCCGTGTCAAGGTGAATTCTTGAATGAAGCCATGGCCAGCCAGTTAGACCTGTAAAAGATCTGAGAAGCTTTGCTTTCTCCTCCCACTGTCCCTCCTCTTCTCCCTCTCCTGCAGTCCACATCACAAAATTTCCCTCTGCTGGACAAAACTGTAAATTACGTGTGTGTGTGTGTGTGTGTGTGTGTGTGTGTTCTGTGGTTGCAGAGACAAACTAGTCCTGATTAGTTTTAATCTTACATTAGATTTTAAATGACAAAACAATTAATTTTTTTCACTTTATGGTTAAGTAGGATGAGCACTGGTTGTCCACTGAACACACAGAAAATGTTGATTAGATTTAGTTTTTGCTGTGTGTGTTTACTGCACTTTGTATGAAGTTAATCAGTAAAAAATGACATTATTTTTGAAAGCAGCATCACTCCTTACTTTACATGTCAAAATTTTTTGAACATGATTTTCATGTCTGTCCAGTTCAACTACCAAGAGACTACAATCAATCCACTCCTCACTGAGGAATGCTATTGAGCAAGCTGAAGTACTATGTGATCACTGTGTTTCTGTAAGTGTGTCACAATGACTTAAATGAAAGGAGCAAGAATGAAATGCATTTTCACATAGTCCTTACATAAGGTAAGACTTACTGTAGTTATAGTTTGTTTTACTCTTTGTAATACTACTCATGTAAAGTTTTCCTGAGGTTAGGAAAGCCCAGCACGACCTTCCAGTGGGAATCACAGCAACGGCACTACACTGAATGTGTCACACAGGTGTAAGCTGAGGTGCACAGCACAGACGGCTGCTATGAAGGGGGAAATGGAGCAGAAAGAAATGCATTTGAACCACACAACTCCCCATGTTTCAACACCAGACAAAAAACCTGGATTTCCTGGTTACTACTTACTTATTCCATTTGTTCTGCTCATACTGATTGGATGTATAGTGGTGGTGGTAAGAATGTTTATCTACTTCTGCGTAGCTCACTTTCAAAATTGTATATTAGATTAAACGTCTAAGGTTGTACTTCTCTTTGGGTTGTACCTCTCTGTAGGTTGTTTATATCAGGAGAAAATCAAGGTAAGTTGGTTGCTGAAGTTTAAGCATCATCAGAAGCTCAATTTCGGCTCTTTTATGTTCTGGTGTCTCTCTCTCTCAATTTTCAGACTAAATGATTTGCGGCATAGGCTGATTCCTCTGTACAGCTACGACCCTGCAGAGGAACAGGAAGACTGGGGTGATGATGGCAGGAAGGACGAGGATGAGGAGCTGACTGTAGGCAAACTCTTTTCGTAGAGTTAGAGGAATAGACTTAAAGGGGACTTTATATGCTTTTCTTGATTTTCTGTTATATACAGTATAAACATTAAGAAAGTTTAAGGTCAGAATATCTTCAAGATGTGAGCACAACAGCTCCCTGCACATGATGTTTAAACCTGTTTACAACAGGCAGCCAATCACAAGAATGCTAACTTAAAGAGAGCTCAAGCAGCTTGTTACTGTTAACGCAGGTCAACAGGTCATTTTCATCAGAAATAAATTTATGTGGGGTTTTTTTTAGTGTTTCTCATGCTGATTTCAGATCTGTGTTTAGTTTTTCTCTTGCATGTCTATTTTTTTGTGATGAAGGTAATTATATACTGCATGATATTTGGTATAATTAGCCCAAGAAAATCATTCTGTCTGTTTTTGAAGAAACAGTTGTAGACGCCGTTCAGTATATCTGTGCCACGATGTGTGCCTATTTGACCTCACACTGATGATATTGAAACATTTACTTGATTGGTGCTTACGTTTCAGTAAAAATCACATGCAAGTACACTGTAAATTAACATTGCTCATAACTCAAAAAAGTTGATGTGTGTTGAAATTTCTGATGATCACAAATGTTTTTTTTGTTATTGTCCTGTGTAATTAATGAGCTGAGGGGCTGCAGCAAGTCCCCTTTTAGGATAAATAATTATTTTAAATTGTGAATCATGCAAAAATGAAAAGATAGAGTTGGAAATGAGCATAATAGGTCCCTGTTAAACCACACCTAATGTCCATCTTAATTGGTAGATCTGTATACTCTAATTCAGTCCAGTTCTACAACTTTCTGCTACCATGTTAGGATCTTGCTAACAATTTCAAGTCGTACTTTTACTGCACTTCTGGATTGGTCAGTACCTCTATTTTCATCTGTTTTAATTATGCATACTTTCATTGTTTATTTCTACCACTTATCCATTACAGTTAGTTAATTTCATTCTTACTTTGTAATTTACTATAGCCCTGCACTACATCAGTCACCTAAGTTTTAACAATACTATTACATATTTTCAACCACATATTAGTGAATCTACACAATATCAACAAAACGAACATTATCAGCTTCATGATGGTAGGTGTTATGGTGTTGTTGCTGAATTGGACTGCTTTAAGTTGTGTTGCAATATGCCCTCATTTCCTATGATATACAGTACATGTGTGGCAATGACAATTTCAGCTTATGCAGAATCTGATTTTCTTCACAGGAACCTTTGTACAAGGAGGCACAGCTCACCTTTACCTCTGACTATGGAACATGAACAGAAAATCAAGAAGAAACTCATTTAGGAAAATACATCTTCCTTTGTTGTACATGCTGGATAGCAGCAGCTTACTACCTGGATTAATAATTTATTTTTCTTTCTTGAAGATATTTTCCACACAGCAAACACCAGATGGCAGTGCAACTCTGTGCAATAAACTGAAAGCTTAAATCCAGTTTCAAACGTGTTGTGTGTGTGTGTGTTTCTTCCTTCAATTATGCATGCAGTAGCTTTGGAGACACACCTGTTTCTGATTAGTAATCAGGAGGTGGTGTTTCAAGGTTCCTCAGGTGGACCCATCTTCACATTCGGTGGGGTTTTACATACAGGAAGATGGGATCACAAAGAATGACTGGGTGAACAACACACACATAAACAACTAAAAATCATAAATGCCTTTAAATGAAAAAATATTTCAGTATGCATTTTTTTTTTTAAATTAACTCCTGAATTTACATTAGTCTGGAGGTCCACCTGTTGGGTCCATGCTGGTTCCTGACCTCCTTCCTGTTGGTCACAACTGCTATCCTCCCAGCACTCACTCTGGACAGCCTGCTGTGCTACTACTGTCCTCTGCAGCAAAAAGGCAAGCCCTGCCCCAAAACCACCAGCCAGTGTCTCCCTGGCCAGCGCTGCTCCATCGCCAGAGGCCACTATGGCTCTTTCCACATGCTATCTTCTCAGGGCTGCGTGGACAGTGCTCTCTGTGGCTCCCACAAAATTGTCTTTTATCAGGGAGTCAAGTACAATGTCAGCCACACTTGCTGCTGTAAAGACAGATGTAACAGCCCACCAAAATCCGACAGCAGTCTGAAGAAGCTGCTGGGTATGATTGCAGCAAAATTTGATCATGTTGACAGCACTAATGCTCTTAAGGAAGAGCCTTGGGATTCATGTCCCAATAACACATCACCAAGAACAACTGCAATACCTGTCACTGAATCATAGGAGTACCTGTATTGTTGAAGACTGGGGAGAGTCCTGTTAGCCACTGGTACTTAAGTCTCAAAAAGATGACTGACATTCAGACAAATGTTTGAATCTTTGTTATTACTTTAAAAAAAATTTTTTGCGATTTTTAAAAAATGCATCATGGTGTTTTGTGTGCCTTACATTTATGCTCCAGAAAGAAAAAGGTGGACTTGTCAACCATCTACTTGGTATGCTGGAGTAAAGGCTACGCTTATGTCTGTGTGTACTGTTGAAAATAAAAACACTGGCATGATTAAGCGCCTCCTTGGTGTAGTTGCTGTGTAAATTTAACAAGCAGGTGTGCTTAAAGGTGTGGCCTGTTTAGGACAACTCTGGAGTCAATGATGAGACTGGAGTTCAGCAGGAGAAGCTCTGAAAAGTTTTGACTGGATTTGGAATCTCTGAAATGACAAGGTGAGCTTATGCTAAGTTCTTGATGATCTGCATGTTTGATTTGGCAAAGATTTTACGCCAGTACTGCATAGTGTATGAAACTGCTGAACTGTTCCTCTGATAGGCTTTTGTCATATCTCTCATAATTACCAAAGATTTGTGATCTTGGATTGGAGATAAATGTTAAACAGTCTGTTTCAAACCAGGGATGTGAAACTTGAAAATGAGCACACATACCTACAAGAATAAAATGGATACAGATTTTGACGAATCCTTTTAAAGGAAAAGTTCATTTCAGAATCAGATTTACATATCTTCCCTCTGGTCCCTCTTTCTGTCATTTATAGTGCTATTTATCAATATAGATTGCTTTGCTGCAAGTTGACCAGTTTAACAGATATCAGTAAAGATAGGGGCTAGGGGTACCCTGTTTGTCACCCTATTGTAGGGCAATAGGCAGGATACCCTGGACAGCCATTCACTCTCACATTCACACATCTGTGGCCAATCTACAATCACCTAACAAGCATATCTTTGGACTGTTCGAGTACCCGGAAAAATTCCACGCTCCACCGTGCTGCTCTGCACCAGCCTTGAAACAAGTGCCATTTAGTTCCATTATATTTATGAGAAGGTGGGCATTTCCACAGCCAATATTACCAAAATTGGAATTGGGGAGACTGTCCCTTTTAAAATCTTTACTAGTGGTCTTGCAATGTGGAATTGCAAAATCTAAATCACTGTAGTACTGAATGTGCATTTTATCCAAACTTCACCAGAAGCTTCTCTTTTCTTTGCAGTATGAGCATGTTGAAGCTTCTGCACACTGCTGCTTTATGGCTTTACTTTCTCCTTCCCTCTGTGCTCTGTGACAACTTGCTTTGCTACTACAGCCCCATCCTGGAGAAAGACAAGACATCTGAGCTCACTGTGACAGAGTGCCCTCCCAATAAGGTGTGCTTCAAGGCAAATGGCCGCTACGGCAACCACAGTGTCCTGTCAGCCAGGGGCTGCATGGCAGAAAAGGACTGCAGCCAGCAGCAAAAAATTCGCTTCAAAGGGACGATCTACACCATGAGCTACAACTGCTGTGATGGGCCGTACTGTAACTCATGCCTGAAAATCACAGCGGAACCCCTCTATATCACTTTAACACTTGTAGCTGTGATGGCTGTTCATCAACATCTTTAGGGGTTCATGGATGTCACGCTCAGAGGCCTTGCTGCAGCCTCGACCTGGAGTAAGGCTGAGGGTCTGCAGAGGTATGTGGTGAACACCCAGTCTGAAGACGCTGAGGTGGGCCCCAAGGTGATGGCAGAGATCATTTTATCGAAAATGTCTTAGTAACTTTGGCTACATGTCCAGGCTGTACCCCACCTCTCGCCCAGTGTAAACTGGGGTAGGCTCCAGCCCCACCACAGCCCTGGTTGGATAAGAGGATATGACTCTATTTTATAAATGGGTGTTTTTTTTTTCTATTTAAAGTTTTGTGAATAAATTAGTGAGAAATTAAATTCTGTGCCCTTTTGAATGTTTTCACACACTTTTCTTTCTCACACAAAGTCCCACACACACACGGGGTAAGCCTGGTTCTGTTCTGTATTTTTCTTACTGTCAAAACTTTATGAAAAGATCAAAACAAGGAACTGATTCCTACTATCAAAAGTATGTTTCCAGTTTCTAATGTGAGTTATTCCTTTCTGCCACAGAGCTATTAAGTACACATTTATGAGCCACATCACTGGCTTACATGCTTCTTTGTCACTACTGACATGGACAGTAGGCAATTTTGAGCTGCACATGGAACATGCATTTGGAGGCCTTAATTTAAATCTTTGTTAGGATCTAATGGACTTGGCACTGAGAGCCCAAATCAGGGAAAGGTAATCAGTTTTGAGTGAAACTAATTTTGGGGGTTTATTGACATTAAGAAAAGCATACAGTAAACAAATGCCAGGCTTATCTTGTAAGAATGAAAGACAGCAGATGAAGCAATGTGTACAGTATGAGGTTTGGACAGTTCTTTATTTCCCTTTTATAAGGCTGCTGGGTCTCCCCATAGTGGATATACATATATATACAGGAGATTGCTATACTGAAGTTACACTGAGGGCAGAGGGTCCATATTACACAGACTTCAAAAAACAACACTAATAGAGCCTCACCTCCAGGTATCAGAAATCAGCAGAGAGAGGATGGGAAGAGGGGGAAACAGCACAAGAGAAGAAGGAAGTGAAGGAAGAGGGGAGATGATGCAGTCTGAGAGCCTGACTCGACTGCCTAATAACTTAACACTAGAAAAAAAAACATACAGATTTCACGCACAGTGCATCTTAAATAGGTCACGTGAAGAACCATTTACCATAAATATCTGTATTTTCGGGAACCAACATATATAAAAAATGATTTTAAAAAAACAAAAATTGCTGTTCAGTCTTTTTTTTTCTTTTCTTTTTTTTTCTCCTTTCCATCGTCGTGCAAATCGTTCTTTTGTTTCTTCTTCGTGCGGAGTCTGGGCTTTTCTCGCCCTGCCCACACCTGATCCGAATAAACGAGGAAAAGGAAACAGAACCCAGCACCCCCCTCCCCTCCCCTCCCAGTAAAAGCATATGAATTAGTAGAAAACGAACGAACAAACAAACAGAACACCACAGTCAACTCATCACAAAAAAGAACCCACAGACACACAGAACAGCAAGAACACAGTACTTTTTCTTTTTTTTCTTTTCTTTTTTTTTTTTAGCTTCATCACCGTCATTCCTCTTAATGGTCAGTATCATCACTGTGATCGTTCTCCGGGTGTACTGGTTGGCGGCAGTGGAGTGGTCCTCCCACCCGGTGGCTCAGTGGAACTGGGAGGCTGCTCCCCAATCGGCTGGTCAGTTCAGCAGTGATATATTATCTCTCAATTTCACAGTGTGGCAGGAAAAGAAGGGAGAAGGTGAGGTGGGGGGGGCAAGAGGGAAGGATATAGCAGGTGGGAAGTGGAATTGGAGGAACCACACCAACAATTACAAAACAACGAGAAACCCCGACCATCCATGGGAAAAAAGTAAACAAAACAGCCTCTTCACTCCTTCCTTCTGAGTTTCAATCCCGCCGACCCATGTGTTTGGGGAGGCCTTGATTGGCTGGAGCGTAAACTGATTGGATGTGGCAGAGGGTGGGTAAAGGTGGGTGAGGGAAATCTAAGGCTGACTGGAATCCACTGGATGGGTCTCAACAGGGTGAGAATAAGGATGTGTGTGGCAGGTCGATGTGTGGTTGGCACGTCAGAGGACGAATCCCTACTCGTTGGGTTCAAGCACGCTGCTGCAGTGCCCGCCTCTTGCGGCTGTAGTAGTGACGCATGCCGGTCTGTCTGGCAAAGTTCATCATGTAGTTCTGTTTACGTGTGCTGCAGGGA
>VVAS01066256.1:0-11931 GCA_015103295.1 Ptychochromis oligacanthus
GAGATGAACAGTAGACGTTTTTTTAAAATTAAACTATCCACAGGACAGTAATAACCTGCAAACACTGAGGTGCAATAGTGATATAAATTAGGTTTGCACCTACCTTGTTGATGGCAGTGCAAATAAACTATCTCCTCTAGAGGGATTGTCATGGCATAGTCCCAATAAATGCTGAAAATATTTACATGAAATACACAGTCAGTAAAACTATAACCCAGACTAGTCTAAGCACTACCAAATCCATTGTAAGCATTTGCATAAATCATAGGGGACATTAATTTTACAGCTAACAAAAAAAGTAGCTAAGAGTGTACCTAATGCAATAATCAATTCATTTGGAGAGAGAATCCATTCACAGGTATAACGTGATTTACTAGTTATACAGGTGTCTGACGGTGTCTCAGTTAATAAACCATCTGTTGGATGTCGGTACGCTGAAAATAAGCCTCATCAGATCAGCACCATTTATTCAGCACACTGAGCCCCTGAGCGGCGCACAAACACACTGCATTATTCAGTAACAACCGAGTGTTAAACAAACAGCACAACTAAGAAAAAAAATAATGCGGTGCTTACATGTCTTTGTGGGGGCAATTTACATGAGAAATGTTCTGGGTAGAAGAAGGATTACCAGCATTTTAATATGCAGACTTTATTCTTTCACAGATGGGTAAATTTGCACCTGCGCTCATAGTCCAAGTCTCCGACAGAGCCGTTCATGAGCTGATTGGGTGTCCACTTCAGTGTCATGATTTCAGCGGTCTGGTGGAGAGACAGATAACCTGGGATAGCCTCCATATCGTCCCTCTGAAAGAGCCATGAGGATTCAAGTGAGGATATGTTTGTATGTAGAAACGTGAAGCAGACAGAACTCATTCTGAAATAAGGCAATCTTATTCATGTTTTACACTGATAACACATAAAAGCAAAGCATTCAATTGTTTTCTGTGGAAAAAAAGAGACGATTAAAGGAGAAGAAGATGTGTGTATTCACCCCACACATCCTTGAATTGATATTTTAGAGCTGAATGGTGAAGTCCTGCATATGTACAGCTGAAAGTAGGCAATATTTTGGACTTATATCACAGTAATCTGCTTTGATGGCAATATAATATGTAGACCAGGTTTTGTTCAGGATTTTAACATAAATGCAATGCACCTCAGATTTCATGACAATAAATAAATACAAGTATTGAAGTGGATTCAGACAGTTACCGGTTGTACGAGCACGTTGTTCTTGCCAAACAGTAATGTTGCCCTGCTGTTTTGATGCAGTGACTCCACGTATTCCCGAGCTGATGGTGAGGGGGAAGGGCGTTCATCCATGCTGCTGCTGGAGTGCCGCTTCTGGATCTGCACAGCACATACACAAAATATATCAACTCAGATCACAAACTTATGACTTACATTTATTCATTCATGTGCACCAATGCAGCCTCATTTGCTCCTGATGTGAAAAACCAGTCTGTAGTGTGCAAGACAGGCCAAGTTGACCTGGTTCACTCTTAACACTCTTAACAGCTAAATAAATGTGAATGTCTGCGATACACTCTGTTCTTTCTCCTGGGACACACTGTGCTTCACTCAGTGCAGCAATCTTAGTGGGGCCTACAGATAGACAAACAGCTTCTCAGAAGGGAATGTAACTGATAGCCTTCCAAAGCAAGGCGGCTAATATTTCAGAATAAATGCACACTATACATGCTCATGCTTTGTCAGCGGCTGTATTTATACATTTAATACTTACACAGAGTGCGGGCCTCTTGGTGGGAGAATCCTGCCTGCAGAGGCCGCCGTGGATACGATGTCTTTGTACCAACTCATCAGCAGACGGATCTGTCCAGAAGTGGTCGGCTGTCTTCATCTTTGTGTATTCCAAAGCACAAGGACCAACTGTCGCAACAACAGCACAGGTAGATAATAGAAAGCTGTACAGTTTTGTTAAGCAACAATCAGTATGAAAATAGTGTTAAGCATTAAAAATTGCTTAACACTATTTAAATTTTAAATTAAAAAAATGAAAAGACAGAAGAAGTAATTTTTTTTTTGTGAATTTATGACTTACTCCCAACCAGTTTGGCTGGCAACCCCTTAGGTTTTAGGTACCTGCAACCCATCAATACAGTCTGTCTAGAGCATGTATACTGTCTAGGGCTAGAGCAAATATCATACAAAAAAAGGGGGGAAAAAAAACAAAAATAAAATGGCAGAAACATATTTTTTTTCTGCTGTCCTTTCATGTTAATCAGCCCACAACCCCTTAGATTTACCCTTTGACCCCAGACCTCTTGGTTGGGAAGAGCTGCTTAAGGGGACAAGCATTCTAGCATATTGATAGAGGCAGGCAGCAGATCTTCTGCCTCAAGTGAAAACAGCTTTCAGTGTTCACTGGTGGGAAACCACTGAAAGATTATGCCAGCAGAACAGATGTCTGCAGGTTAACTTCTCAGCAATTTACCATTTCCTCTGGTCAAGACTAGAAGTTAAAAGAATATTTATACAGCACACATAATTGTTTTCTTGATTGGACAGTTGGTAAATGTAAGAAATGGCCTTGTAAGAAAGGGTGGGAAAGTATAATGTCTTTGTTCTCCCCAGCTTTTTCCACACCATGATCTTACATGGACCCAAACCACGGTGGGCACATAATGTTAAAATGCTACTAATGTCACTGCTATAATTACCTAACAAAGATGCAAGGATAGGTCCATCTACAGGGTCCATGAGAACAGCCTCTCTCTCATAGTATTTACTGGAAGACAAACGTGAAAGGGGAATTTTGAGGAAACACAGAAATGTTGTAAGTCACTTGGACAAGATGCTATTTCTTGTCTCAAATTACCTGCTGTTCTCCACCAGGTAGAGGACAATCTTGTCCAGCACCTTCTCAAAAAGAGCTGTCCTGATCCACAGGTTCTTCACTACTGGCGGGGTGAGGCTAGGCAGTCGAGGCATCTTGCGAAGGCTGTCTTGACTTTGCAAGCTTTGACTTCGTCTGCAGAAGGGAAAGAGTTATAATTTTAACAAGTATGACATGTTTTTAAAACTCTATGAAGTAAAACTCCATCTGCATAAAACAAATACAGTGGCATCAGTGATTCATGAATAAAAAAAGCCTATAAACATGAATTATTTAGAAGCATTTAATAATAAAAAAAAAGCAGCCCTTCAGAGAGGCAGCCATTTGTTTTCAGTGCTTTCGTCGGAACAACAAACAGGCTTTGGTGCAAGCTTTGAAGTCTGCTGTGATGTGTGAATATGAGCTGTGATGTATGCGTCTCGCACTTTGTCTCGATGATCTGCTCGAGCTCCTGGGCTTTCCTGCACAGCTCCTCAGCAGGGGGAAAGCTTTTCCCCACCTTCATGAAGAGTGCCGCTATCTTGTTGCTACGCAGAAAGCCCGCTGCTCGCCGCTTTAGCCCATGAAGAACACACGCCTCCACTGCAGCTGTGTGGACAAAAATGTATGTTTTTAAAAAGAAAATCATCAAACCCCTCCGAGAGACAGACAAACTGTAAAGTAGAAAAAAACTTCTGTGGCACAAAATATGAGTTTAATGTTTTTGTATTATGTAAGCAAAATGCATTTTACTTTCATTACTAGAAAATAACATTTATTTTTCATATGGAAAAAAAAAAGTATGGTAAGAAGTTGTGCATAGTTTCCTGTTCATACATCAAATTACCCATCATCAAAATATAAGTATTAGTGCACCTTTTAATTTATAACATCTGAGATAATACCAAAATGTAATTTTGTGACACTGGCAGGGGAGATCTCCCAGAAATATGCTTATTAAAATATTATTGTATACATAGCATGACAAATAATATGGTTTGCTGTGCAGTGAATTGCACTAACAGCCTGTCCAACACGTCTAAGCTACGCTGTGGTGGTTAAAGTGTGCCAAGAAAATATTCCCCACACCATTACACCAGCAGCAGCCTGATTTGTTGATACAAGGCAGGATGGATCCATGTTTTCATGCTGTATACACCAAATTCTGACCTTACCATCTGAATGTCACAGCAGAAATCAAGACTCATCAGACCAGCCAATGCTTTTATAGTCTTCTATTGTCCAATTTTGATAATCCATGCAAATTATATCCTCAGTTTCCTGTTCTTAGCTGACAGGAGTGGTACCCTGTGTGGTCTTCACTGGATATTTTCTCTTTTTCAAACCATTCTCTGGTTGTGCAGGAAAATCTCAGTAGATCAGCAGTTTCTGAAACACTCAGAGCAGCTCGTCTGGCACCAGCAATCACGCTACGTCACTTAAATCACCTTTCTTTGGCATTGTGATCAGTTTGAACTTCAGCAGGTCATCTTGACCATGTCTACATGCCTAAATGCGCTGAGCTCCTGCCATCTGTTCGGCTGATTGGATATTTGCATAACAAACAGTACAGGTGTACCTAATGAAGTGGCCATTGAGTGTATGGTCACTTCCAAAACACTTACACTGACAATTCAAAATGCGGAGTCCAAAACCAGTGTGTGACATGACGGTGGCTTTGTCCATCTGTCATATACAGTCTGCAGTATATGTTCTTCTCCCTTAGTCAGTCCATCCTGTCACTCTACATGTGTGTCTGCCACCTATTCTCCAGCCATTGTTCAGCTTTATTTCTAGTTTGTTTCCCATGTTTCAGAACAACTTTCATAATTTTTAGTTTTATACTTTGAAAGAGCAAGCCAAGATGACGATGGAGAAAATGCTCATCTTGAGGCTTCAAAGCTGTAGTCCACAAAAGAAGGGGTAAATACCATGTATTTCTATATTCTATACGCTTGTACACATGCAGTGCATTTACACTGTACATATGAAGCATCTGGCATGTTTGTTTTCTTGTTTGAGAACTGCATATTTCCTGCATATTTCCTGCATATTGTTTCTCTGGTTACAATACATTATTAATTATGTTAAACCATCACATAATCTTTATCCAGTAAGTGGCGCACTACTAGACCAACAAGTTAAAGACGTGTGGACACACTTGCAGAATCACTTGACCGTGGCAAAGAATAAGACACCCCGTTCCCTCTCAGGTCTACGTGGCAGCGCCTGGAGCTGTGTTGACATTTGAGTTCTCTTTCAGGACTAATCCCGTGGCTCTGTTCACATGGGTTCATGGGGAAGGCTGGGGTTGCCATGGCAACTCCTGATGGAGGGATCGAGCTTTGGGAGAGATGAGTAGAGGGAGGGCCAGCGACGACTCATCAGCATCATGATCGCTCTCTTTCCACTATCCTCACCCCATTAAACACCGTGTCTCTCTTTCCTTCATCCCATTGCTTTTCACTGACTTTCTCTTTCACTGCTAAAATCCGGTTAGCGAGTTTTTACTTCAGCATAGGCATTAAAAGTCTCACTTTTTCTTTCTGTATTCTGCTCATTATCTCTCACATCTTTCTAAGAGGAACATTCTGAATGTCATGACTATATTAAAAGGTCTTCATGCCCTTTACTCTTTGATCATTTCAGCTAAGTAGCCTTTTATGTCAAATGTGCAAAGCAATAAACCTTTAAACATTTACACTTTTATAGAAGTTACTACCTATCTACCAAGCTTGTGTCACAATTTCTGCAGCCTCACTGAAATGAAATCCTCTGAAAATAGAAACAACATCTGTGGTAGTTCTACTTATAATTTTAGCACAAGGGAAATGTCTATTACCACAGATTGAAGGAATTAGTATGAACATGTCTTTTTTTTTTTTTAATTTCTTCAATACTGGAATTTTAACTTATTTAGTGAAGTAGATAGTTTTATCTGAACTATTTTCATACAGCTACAATCACAAAAATTGTGTACTGTGAAGAAAATGAGCACCACATCCACAGAATCAGTCCCTAATGGTGAAAACAGCTAATACAGTAAATTGCCTCTAATCATCCTGTATCTGTGGCAACTGAGTGCATTAGGAGACTCTTGGCAGTGACACAGCTGAACAACACTTCGTCCAAGGCATTTGTGTTGCAGCTCTCACCAAATGAACAGGAGAGTCTGGGCATCGTACCCTCTCCTCTGAGCTCTGAGTTTATGGGAATGAGTCAGCGCTAGGTTCTAAAAAGTTAATAACAACCTAATTAGAGATATGAACTGTAAGATATGAGTTTTAAAATAGAGACTTGCTTATGAAATATTTTAAGCAGAAATTCTTTGTTTTTACTTATGTTCTGTCATATACGTAATATTACAGTAACATATCCGATAATAAGGTGACCCCAGAGAGCCAAAAGCTCAGGCTCCAGACTCCTCTAAATGCTCGGCTTCAGACAGTTTTTCTACTCTATATGATGTCACCGAGAAGGGATATCCTTGATATGATCATCTCAGGCACATGGCTCAGGCAAACAGCTCCACACAGTGGAAAAACACCACCCGCCTGCTTTTCAAACCTTCTGTCTGTGAGGAGCAGCCAATCAGAAGACACTTGTCTAAAAGGAAAGGGAGGGGAGCTGAAATAGCTTGTTTTAGACAGTTAATGAGGTGAGGGGCTGAATCAAGGTGCAGCATAAGATAAATAAGAATTATTTTGATCTGTGAATCATGCTAAGTTACTCTAGTATGGTCCAAGAAAAAAAAAACATATGCAGCTGTAAATGACCTTAGTGGATCCCCTTTAATGTTTTACAAGCATAAAGAACAAACTACTGGCCTGTCTATCACACTGTGCTTCTTTCAAACCCTATGCTTTCCTAGTGGTTATGTGAGTTTTCTACTGAAAACTCAAGTACTTCGTTCACCACCAACAGGCAAAAGTGGAAGAGAGTTTTGATAAGGTTACTGTAGCTTCAGATGTATTTCTAACATCTAATTTCGGCCCACTCTTTTTTACAACGTTTGCAGTCATTCATTTATGCCTCAGCTCTCGTAAGGTCCCACTATAGTATTTCAGTTGTGGCTGAGGTATGGATTTTGACTGGGACATTGCAACACATTGATTCTTTTCTTTTTCAGATTTGCTGGTGTGCCTGGGATCATTGTCCTGTTGCATGGCCCAATTGGGGAAAAGCTTTAGCTGCTGGACTGATAGCTTCACATTTGACTCTAGAATATTTTGATATACAGAGGAGTTCATGGTTGACTCAATGACTGCAAGGTGCCCAGGTCCTGTGGCTGCAAAACAAGCACGCATCATCGCCCCTCCACCACTGCCACTGTGCTTGACAGTTGGTATGAAGTATCTGTGCTGATATGCTGTGTTTGGTTTTCCCCAAATGTGGTGCTGTGCATTATAGCAAAACATCACCACTTTGGTCTCATCTGTCCAAAGAACATTGTTCCAGAAGTCTTGTGGTTTGTTCAGATGCAACTTTGCAAATCTAAGCCATACTACCGTGTTCTTTTTAAAGAGAAGAGGCTTTTTCTTGTCAACCCTTCCAAACTTGCCATACTTTTTCAGTCTTTTTCTAATTGTACTGTCATGAACTTTAACATTTAACATGCTAGCTGAGGCTTGTAGAGTCTGAGATGTACCTCTTGGGTTTTTTGCAGTTTCTCTGAACATTGCACGGTCTGAGCTTGGGATGAATTTGCTGGGATGTCCACTCCAGGTGTCTTGAATGTTTTCAACTCATGAATAATCTTTCTCACCGTAGAAGGATGAACTTCAAATTGTTAGGAAATGGCCTTCTAGCCCTTTCCAGATTGATGAGCATAAAACTTGCTTCTCTAAGATCAAACCATTGTTTTTCATCCTTGGCATTGTGTTAAAACACACCTGAATGCTCCAGACCTGCAAACTGCCAAAACCTCTGATCTTATAGAGGTGGTCACACTTGCTGATGACCATTTATTTTTATGGTACAGTATACAATAAGCATTTTTAACTACTACTACTTTTCATTTTTTCTTTAGTGAATAGGTTTCACATATGATCCCTCCACTCTAACAACATTTTAGACTCCGCCCGGGAGGCTCATCAGAGTAGCCTGAGCTCTGGAAGTTAATTGCTCCCTAGTGAGTTAGTTGAGTTCCTCTCCCATCTTCCATTCACTCTCATCTCTGTACAGACCACATCTGAAAGACTACGTGTAGTAACAAGAGCCACTATAAGAATCACAGGAGGAGTCAGGAGGAGGAAGCTGACTGACAAAAAAACCCCCAAAAAACCAAAAAAACAGAGATGGGAGGGTCATTCTGCTGCTGCATTTCCACTGGTACTGGTATCATAGCAGTAGATGAAAGATGTACCTCAGGCAGAACAGCAGCTATTAAATCAGGCTATTAGATGATCCAACAGATAATGTCCACAATGCAGTCCGAGACTGTTGAAATGAAACATGAAAGCACTACTGGAAACACATAAAGCACACAAAAATTCCCACAATACTGACAAGTATTAAAAAAGTCTTTCAGTCGCACTGTAATAAAAATCTGAGCTCTGTGACAAATTATTTTCATAACACTCCTACAGAAAAATGAAACGACAAAAAAGAGATTTGAGGTAAGCTGATTACGGGATGGGAAGGATGTCCAACATCATTCACTTATGCTTGTTAAATAGGTTCAAGCTGTGCTGCAAATTTCTTTCCTACTATGCTAATAACCCAAACAGGCTTTACATGGAGGTTATGAGGTAGGGATCTTACATAAGAACCCAAGAAAGAAACAAAAGTGATTTTTAAATAATCTTGACTGTACACTGCTTCATTTTGATTTTCATTCTATACTGACCTCAAAATTAATATCTGTGAAATAATGATACTAAGTATTAAGTCACTGTTACTGTAGTGTCTAACTTTTATACAGCTGCAGTAACTGTGAGTAATACTTATACATAGTTTACAATTCCTTCTTTGGTCTTACTTTATAAAACACTGTCTCCACAATTAGTATGAGCAATGCAAGTGTGGAATTACAGGCCTATAGAGACCCACTAGTTTTTCCTTATTAGCACTGCTACATCTCCTTGCACATTGGTACAACGATGATGACTCATTTATGCCATGGGTTTTTGTTATGGTATTTGGATGCTCTGTTTGAAGCTACTTTCGGCTGCTCCCTTATTCACAAGGGGTCACCACAGCGGGTAGCTTCGCATTGTTTGATTTGGCAGATTTTTACACCGGATGCTTTGCGTCTGTTAGGAAGGGTGCAAAGGGATTTGTGAATTCATTAATCGAACTGCTTGTTAGGCAAATGTGTAAACAGCTACACTGTTGAGCCACTATTTGGATGCTTTGTTTATTTTGCCTTTTTCCCTACTTTGTGATTTTCTGTCTTATTGTCATTGATTTCATCTGCACCTCAATTACATTATGGGTATTTACAAAGCAGCAACCTTCGGAGCTGTAACATGAAGCCAACATGGATTTGCCGGTGCAGTTCTTCTAGCGGCCACATGAGGCTGGCTCCAAAGGCAAGTTAATCCCCACTAATTCCAGTGTAAAAAAGCCCAACTTTACAGCCTGGTACAAAAACAGTGGAAAGTTTTCCCCATTCAGAAAAACTGCAGGGTGCGTGAATGTGTTTATAACCCATCCACCTGGACAATGGAGTTAGGGGTGTGGCCCTTTTGGTTGCCAGGTGTCCCGACACAGGCAGCGGGAGCCCATCAGCGTCTGCTAGGCTTCACCACTCCACATTCTCAAGCCTCAGTGTTTGCGTTTTGGCTGCCGACGTGAGTTTTCTGGAGCCAGAAATGTCCATATTTGGATGAGAAGGTGGAGTTATTGGCAAGCTTGGTTAGCAAGCTGCATCCATAAACTGTACAGGTACAATGGACAGAAACATGTATCGGCTAATTATTGCTAAGACTAATAAAATACTAGAATTTGACTCACCAGAACTAGAGCACAAACCTTTTGTGGAAGTCTGTACCAAACAGCCATATTACTTGTCAGATAATTCAACTGAAAATGCTTCAAAAGGCACTAAGTCCAGTTCAGTGACTCAAGTTAGCAGCTGTGTCCATACCTGCCATATAGAGTCTATGGTATTAACAGCTCTATCTTTCCCTTTGTTAGTTGTCATTCTGTTGCACTACCTATTTTCTCATTTATTCCTCAGTGTCCAGCTTTATTCCTGGTTTCTTTCCCCGTGCTTCATATGAACTTTCTTAAGTTTTTTCCTTTGTTTAATTTTCTTTTTAACTGGACCTGTGGGTTTTGTGCCATTTTTTTTTTAAATAAATACAAATAAAGTTCCATTGTTTTGGTCTAACAATCATCCCTAGAATCTTTCATTTAGGTATGTTCTAATCTGAACACCATTAGAATTCATTTATTTAGTTTTTCTTCATGTTAATAGTGATGTTCTGTGTTACGGGATGTCTTTGTTCTTCCATTTCAGTGCCTTACCAACTCTCAATATGGGACTTAAGAACAGTCTTTGTCTTTGTTCACAGCTAGTAAAAATATCACATTTTCTGCAAGCTGAGAGTCATTTTATTCACACTTAAATCCACAAATATATCTTGGTATTGATTACAGCGCTGGTCTGAGCCAGACATCTGATGAGTGTGACCACCTGCATGTGGGCAGTGTGTTTCTCGCACTAATCATACTGCAATCCAGAAGCGTGATTTGGAGGCAAGAACAACACTTGGTGAAAAACTGAACTTTAAATAACTTTTTTATTTTTTTTTTATTTCTGGTGAACAACATATCCACACTCATGCTGAAAGTGTGTCAGTTCTGGCACTTTATATCACTGCCTGTTGTTAATGTAGCAGATAAAATATTGACTTCTGTCTCTGTTAAAGAGTTTTCATGGAGCAAAAATATTGTCAGAAGTCCTTATATAAAAGCTAATGCTATGACAAACATATAGGAGTGGCATTGCTAATGTAATGTAGACCAACATATAATTTCTCTGTCACAGCCAAATGTTCTTTGAATATACTGTACCTCTCACTGTTAATAATAATTCTGTATGAGAATAATGATTAATGTAATGTTAATTAAAGAAATTGTGTTTATGTCAGCTCATAGCAGTTCCACTTCAAGCAAATGGGGCATTAAATAAAATGTCAAACTTCCTATTTGAGTCCAGGTGGATTTGGGAAATACCTTCTATTCATGAAATGGGTGTTTGGTGGAATTCTAATAAGTGTAAATGATCACTAAACTGGCAATGAAGTGGCTTAAAAAAATCACTAGAAGTGCTTTTAATTTTGTCCTGTAACCAAGAATAGTATGATTTGTCTGAAGTAATTCTTTTTTTTTTTTCTTACCAAGGCTTTATATATAAATGACAATACACTAAAAGATTGAAATTAATCATGGTTTTATGCTTATGAAAATAATAAGCTACATGTAGGACCATGTTGTATAGTTAGATATTCAGAGGTAAAGATAAGCACTGCCACATTTCTAAGTAACCTTATTGAAATATGCTGACGTTAAGCCTTTTCAGTGCTGCAGAATTAGGTAGAAAGGTTAAGCTGCACCATTTGTTTGTATGTTTGATTACTCACCACAAAAGGACACAATATGGCTGCTGTCTTCGTGAACAAATTTCCTGGTGACAGCTTCCTCCATAATCTGCTTCACCTGTCAATGACACGGCAGATGCTGGATGACTCATTCATAAATATGCCACAAAAGGCAAAAACATTCTGCAAGAAAGAATGACAAATATATTTCGGAGAATAATTAAGGGAATTCATAAATCTGATGCATTTCTGTGTATAAAAATGATGGAAGAGATCAGAGCTCAGGGATGAACGGGGGTTAAAATTAAAGAAGGAGAAAAAACACTGAAGAAGGAAGAGTGCATGTTAAGTTGGTGGATGAGTCACCAGCTCTCATCTCAAACTACTGGGAAATGGAGGTGATACATTTGGGGGTGGGGGAGAAAAGGGGATGAATGGGAGTTCATCTTACACAGACCTCTATTTCTCACTGGGAACAACTGATTCTGTTGCATCAAACACTGATGACATCCAAATTAATGAAAACCTAACTTCTTATTTAAA
>VVAS01066525.1:17653-29388 GCA_015103295.1 Ptychochromis oligacanthus
ACAGTTTCATGAACACAAATAAGTTTGGACACTTACTCAAACTTGCACAGTTGTGAAGATAATTACATGTGTGCCTTGATGATCTGGTTTGACTTCTGATGCGCCTTAGCACCAAAAAGGTAAAGTATTAGGCTGCAAGCATGTTAAGAGGCTAATATCAATCCTGTATGCTTCATTCTCTTAGAGGGGTCTGTCAGTGTAGCAGATAGTGAGCAAAAAGACATGATGGAGGATGATGGAAGTAAAGACAGAGAGGAGAATGAAGGTTGCCCAGAGGGTTATGGGAAGGATGAAGGCAGGACAGAGAGTGTTTGAAAAGTGTTAAGAAGATAAGATTGCATTTTCAAGCTTTTTTATGTCAGGGGAACTATAAATACTTAAATAAAAATGAAGAAAATAATGCACTCTGCAACTTGATACTCCAAGCAGACCTCATTTAACCAGAAAGTAGTTGTAGATGACAGTATGTTGAGAAATTTCAAACTGTGCAGACTTGTCAACATATCACAGAATTTTATTAAATGTGGTATATGAACTGTTTATTACTGGCTACCCTAATGACAATTAAAGATTGTTGTTTACAGTTATTTGTTCCAAAAAAAAAATAATAATAAAAAAAGATATGTGAGAGATATGGATCAAGAAAGGAAGGGGGCCCACAGAGGCTGCTTATGTGTAGGGCTCAGAGTTCTTTGCTACACCCCTGAAGAGCCTTTACCAGGTTTTTTTTCTTTCTTTTTTTCTGTTTTTTTCTTTTTTTAATTTTAGCTATGTTGACCAGTAGAAACTGAAGTAGTTCTCACAGAATGTGTATAAAAGATAGACATACGTAACTTCTGGAGATGTCTTACTTAACAAAAGTTTATGATTAAAAAAAACTATGATTAAATTAAATTGTACCATTTAAAGTAAGGAGTGCTTCAGGGCAAGCCTACCTTGAGACTGACTACTTGCTACTACAAGTAGTCAGTCTGAGCATGAAGTGTTTTCAGTTTCTACCTCAGATCCACCCTTGGTCTTCACGTCAGGTTTCAAAAACTAAGCTGGCAACAGTCTATATGCTCAAGTCCAGGCTTCAAAAAGGCATAAACCAAGTCATGGTGGCTATGTCCATATAATTCTACAGGGAATTATACAATAATCACTTTTCTTCAAGAGTAGTGAATTCATAGTGTCCACTGGGTTAAACGGCATTTGACAAAAAAGATAGTCCTGCGGATAACCCCACATAATACTGCTTCTTGTCATCTTTACATTTCAGAGTTTGTACAGTGTAAGCAAATTAGATATGTGATAATTAGCAAGCTGCATCATTATAATGAACAGGCAAATGAGAGTGGTATCGACCCATCTCAGCTAACTCTCAGGCAGAAAGCAAATAAGCATGTTTCCCAAAATGTCAAACTATTCTCTTAATGCTCCACGTAAGAGAAGCTGTGAATTTATGATGTATTAATTTAGTTTGCTGTTATTTATCACAGAGCACATTTTCTTTCCCTGGGTTTTCCAAAACAGGGTTTTGTAATTGTCCGATGGAAGTTGTTGCATTGTTGGTTTTACAGACTGTGAGGAAGGACAAGGAAGAACAACTGCAATTACTTTAAACATAAATGTAAATCAGTTTATATTTTGATTCATGTGTTTATGTGTGTTTGTGCATTTGTATTTGTGTTTTAAAAACATTTTTTAAAGAGTACTTAATACAATACGCCATTATCTTCTTTCACTTGCATTTGAAACCAAACGTGAATTTTACCTTAGGAAAAATAAGAACTATCCTGAAACTGACTGAGATAATTTGAAGCTAATTTGGAATTTATCTCAGGGACAAAGTCTGTCCGTCTTTTTCTTTGTCTTTCTGGAAGTCTATTAAAATGTAACACTTTTACAGTATAACACTGACTCCTCTTGGCCAAGAGTAGCACTGCACAATGATCATCACATTCAGCCCCGAATGAGCTCACACATACCTGGAAGTACACAAACAGTAATGCTGAAAGACACACTCAGAACATGCAGCCTCTTCTAACACTCCCTCAGCCAGAAACACATCAACACAGGCAGACAGACAGGCACACACACACACACACAGAGTACTTCAGTTTGATAACATGTATTGTATACGCACACACACACACATATATAAACACTCAGTCAGTACACAGTGTATTATTCTTGGTCTTGTGGACCAAGAACAGGAGGTTATTGGGATTCTCCTCATGCTCCTTCTTGATCCAGCTGCCGCTTCTCTGCTTCCCTTCCCTCTCTCCTTGTCCTGTTCCTCTTACCCTATCCTTCTCCCTCTTGTCTCTAGCTCTCTTTTTTCTCTCCATTTCTTTTCCTTCTCTTCTCACTTCTCTCTCTCTATTGAATACTCACTCATATGCATTTCACACTTCTTATCTATCTTTTGTTTTCTTTCTGGTCTTTTTCCACATTCCTTGCAGATGTTACTTGCTGGATGACTGATTACATTCAGGTTTGGTTATTATTCTAACTGGTTCATACACTGTTCTGTTTGTTTGTCTGTTTTTTTGTTTGTAAACAAGCAGTGTCAGAATATATAAATAATGAGTTACATACAGTCAAGTCCATAAGTTTTTGGAGTGTTGACATGTTGTACTTACATTTGGTATCTTTTCATGAGGTCCAACAACATCCCAAGAAAAGTGGACGAGGCCTCCAGTAGGATAAATAATAACAACTACAACAACAACAAAAATCAGAGAGATAACAAAAACCTTTGGAGTGGCCAAATAAACAATCCTTTGTATTCTTAAAAAGAAGGAATGCACTGGCCAGCTCAGCAACACCAAATGGCCTGAAAGACCACAGAAGACAACTAAAGTCGATGATCAAAGTATTCTTTCTCTGGTTAAGAAAAACCCCTTTACAACATCTAGACAAGAGTCAAGAACGCTCGAGGAGGTCATTCATTCATGAATGGAAATACAGAGGGTTTACAACAAGGTGCAAACCACTGGTTACACTCAAGAACAGGAAGGCCAGATTAGACTTTGCCAGAAAATGTTTGATAGAGCCTGCACAGCGCTGGAAAAAAAATATATATATATATATATATTTGGACAGATATAACCACGACTGACTTATACCAGAATGATGGGAAGAGAAAAGTATGGAGAAGGAAAGGAACAGCTTATGATCTAAAGCAAAACACTGAAACATGGTGAAGGGCATGTATGGCTGTCAGTGGAAATGGGCATGTATGGCTGCCAATGGAAATGGGTTACTAGTATTTATTGATGATGTGACTGCTGATAGAAGTAGCAGGTTGAAGTGTACAGGGCTATACTTTCTGCACAGATTCAGCCGAATGCTGCAAAACTGATTGGACAGCGCTTAACAGTGCAAATGGATAATGACCCAAAGCATACTGGAAAGAAAAAAAGAAGAAGAAGAAGTTGACTAGCGGAGTGCAGAATAGGAGAACAGAACTACTGAAGTAGAACCACGCAATAAGACAATAAAGAAACAAAGAAAACATCTGATTCCTGTCTTTGACTTGTAAACACAAAAAGTTTAGCCAGGGCCTGCTGCTCTAAGCTGACCAGCTTGTTAACATCTCCACACTCACCAATATTTTCTGGCTGCTCAGCCGAATAGTAAATCAACAGACTTCCTGTGACTTATTGATTGTGTTGCTCGGAGTCTTAACACACAGTTACACATTTTCCTTTTCCTCTCCGTCGTCCATGTGCCACATTTTCTTGTTCCTCCTTTGTTTGCTTCTTTGTTTCTTTTTTCCCCTCAGCAACAGAAGGTCGCCTATACATCATGCAAAAGTAGCTGCCAGCTGAACTTAAGTGGCTGTTCTGTTTCCCGGCATCGTCACAGACCAGCTTTGAATGAAAAGGATAGCACAGGGACAGGCGGGAGACATTTAGAAATCCCATCCTCTGTGACTGGGCCATTGCTTAGCGACCACATTCCAGGAAGTAAAGAGCGGATTAGCTGAGGCATTATATCTAAGATATAAGTTGCTGCCTCACCCACTGTGTGAGACAGAAACTGGACACTGTCTAGCACCAGAGAGGCAACACTACATATCAGTTGGTATATTTCATGTCTGGAACTATTTATAAATGCTTAGTTTATGTTTCATGGCTTGTAGTAGAACACGAGTATCTATTAAAAAGCACCCTGTGGAAGTGCTTTAAGGTCTAAGGTCCTCTGCTTCTGTATACCCACTCTGAAAAAGAGTATGTATAACCTTATAGTAAAACCATCAACTTGTATATCACTAAGGTGAAACAGAGTTTCAAAGCTCTGGAAATAAAAGGCATAATCTGTTCAAAAATTGGCTATATGCCATTCCAAACTGTTTCCGAGAACATAATTTAAATATATTTAATATGGTGGTGGTTATGCCACCTTGTTTGCTGCTCTGCTGAAATGACTCCACTGACCCATAAATATGGCAACAAGCAAAAGAGCAAAACCTAATCTTTAAAACAGAACTCTGCACCTCTGGATGATAACTGGAAGGTGCTTTCATGTTTGCATTTTGGATGAGAATATCCTAAAGCCTCACACATCAACAGTATTTACATAAACAGGTAGGGCAGTTAGAGTTCAAGTGCAATTTTCTCATCTCATTAGCTTCTCATCTTCCCCTTCTTTCTGCTTCTTCTCCCCTTCTTCATCTGTTTTTTTCTTCCCTACTGATGCTGATCAATCCTCTCTCCTCATCACATCACTGTCTCGTCTGCTATGTTTACCTGTCCTTAGCTGGCTTGTTACATCAGCATACACCCCATAACTGTCTCTCCCTGTCACCAGCACATTATTTCTGCATAATTTTTATTTTCCGCGTCACTCCAAAGCACAATGTTTGGCTGCAGGCAGGAAGTATTGCACTGAGCTGCTGAACATGTTAAATGCGTCCTACTTCCCCCTCTCTCTCGCTCGCTCTCCCTCTCTCTCTTGCTATTTCACACCTGGCTGCTTCCTTCTAATATCTCCCAACGCAGTACTACACAACAGTCATTAATTGCAAGGAGAGGGAAATCATATTCTCTCTCCACTAAAAAAAGAACGAGCGCAAACATTGTGCACCAGTTAATATCTACTGTGCTGCCTGCAGCTGTAGCAAAGGTCCCCGTTTTCTAAAGCATTAAACTGTGATATTTTTATTTGTCGAGCAATGAAAAACCGAAGCACTAAAAAATGCCTAAGCACGTAGTGATTTTCAGCATATTTATGTTTGCCACAAGACGTTAAGTACCTCTCTCACTCTCATATGCTTGAGTGTAATTGGATTAGCTGAAAATATACAAGAGTATCATAACTTTTTAATGTTTCCTTAATTGAATATACACTTTTTGTACTCACCAGACTGTACAAGTCAGTAGATCTTTTAAGAAAATTGCATGCCGATTGTATTGAAATTCACTTCCTTCTACTACTAAGTTACTGAGCCTGTTTTTTTTATCTGTCTTTCTCTCTCTCTCTTTTTTTTTTTAAACATTTACTGATTTATTGTTCTGAAATGTGAAGGCTTGTGAAGTATTAGCGAAGCCCTGGTGTAGTCAAAAGCGTTTTTGTGGATCCACTTGGTCTACAGCTTTATATTATAGATGTGTAAATGGGTAGATTTTCTAACCGTGTATTAGACTGTTATCAGCAATACATTAACTACCTTATTGCACATTTCCTATATTTTTCACTCTACCTACCCACCTCCTGCTGTATTCACCGCCTGCTTTACCTCAGGGTTTTTACCTTGTCGTCTGTTTCCATTCCAGTTTTTCCATATTTCATCTATATACTTTGCTCTCTCTCTCTCTCTTTCCCTCTGTCCTTTCTTTGCCCCTTCTCCCTGCGGCTTCAACATGAATGAGATTTTTTTCTTTTTTCTTTTTATTCCAGCTCACTTCATAACTGCCTTGACAAGTTCCATATTGATTGTGCGTGCAGATTAGAATTGATTTTGCTCTTCACTGTATTTTCCTTTCTGCTCGGATCTTCCCGGTGTGATGAGCACTTTTCAGCATCCATTCATCAGAACGACATTTTTAATGTTTTTTGTCGCCTGTGGGAACAAAAGTGTTGTACACTGTGTTAGACAAATGAATAAATAAATAAATCAACAAAAACACATGCAAAGAAATGATAGACAGAATTGACCAAGGATTTAAATGAATTAATTAAAATATGCTCATAAGGGTTATTGTGTTATCTGATAAATTTTCTACAGAGACTAAGACGTCCCCCATCCCATCCTCCAACGCACCACAGAAGGCTGAACCTCCAGTGGGAAGAGCTGCCAGGGTCATCACATTTTTCTCCCCTTTGCTGTTAGGAATGCTGCTGCTGCTACTGATGTGGTGAGCAACAACACTCAGACACACACACCTACACACACACACACACACACACACACACACACACACACACACACACACACATACACACTCAAATGCATCACTTATAAGGAGTCTACAGCCTGGAATTTTCAAATTGATTAGAAACTCAGCCATTCACTCATATATTGGCAGGTCGATGCATGTCTGTTTGTCAAGAGCATGCTTAATGGACCAAGAGCTGCAACAACTGGGTGGTTTTACTCTATAAATCCTGTTGTAATAGTATGTGTAAAGGTTGAACAATCTTCTTCTTCTTCTTCTTTTGGCTGCTCCCTTTAGGGGTCGCCACAGCGGATCATCTGCCTCCATCTCACCCAATCCCTAGCATCTTCTTTTGTCACACCAACCCTCTGCATGTCCTCCTTCACTTACATCCATGAGTCTTCTCTGTGGTCATCCTCTTTTCCTCCTGCCCGGCAGCTCCATATTCAACATCCTTTGCCTAATATATCTACTATCCCTCCTCTGCACATTTCCAAACCATCTCAGCCCTGCTTATCTTTGTCTCCAAACTATTCAACCTGAGCTGCCCCTCTGATATACTCATTTCTAATGTAAAGGTTGAAAAATAAATGTATAAAATATGAAATGAATAAAAACATGTGCAGTAGTTGTTGTTTATTTTGTATTTTTATTTTGATCAAGAGAAGACAGCATCAGCTTCATGCCAATAAAACTTTAACAAAAATACATTAAACATGGCTGCATCTCCAGCTGAACACCTGCTGCTAGTTCAGTCACTGGAGTCTGAATGGAGTGGTTGAATGTGATTAAAGCACTTTCATGCCAATTCCCCTCCCATACACCCTGCATGTGTAGGTCCAAATGGGACTCTGTTCTAATTTGTTTTAGCATTACTGGTTTGCTGAATTTCAAAAGATATGTAAACATTTCCATTTGAACACACACACCAAAGGATTAATAACTAGATAAAGAGAGAGAGGGAAACAGAAAGGCAGACATAGAGATTGACAATTAACAAATAGTCTGGAAAGTATTTAGGGAATTATTGCGAATTATTGGAAATTAATATTATTATTACTATTATAGAGTACTGTGCAAAAGTCTTTAGAACCCTCATTTCTTTATATTTTGCTAGGGAAATGGGAAATTGGTGCAGTAATCTACTGAAGCATGTGCAAATATAAATGAAAATATGGTATATAAGGCAAAAAAAAATGTTTGTACAATTCTAAGGAGCTTGAAAGTTATATTATACACACAAATATTACATTAGTTATAACATTTGGTATGATCACCTTTATTCTTCAACACAGCCTGAGCTCTCTTAGGCAAGCTTTCTTATAATTTCTCTAAGTAGTCTTCGGGAATAGTTCTCCAGAGTTCTTGAAGGACATTTCAAAGTTCTTTGGTTGGCTGCCTTTTGTTCTGTTCTCTGTCAAGCTTCAGTAATGTTGACGTCCGGGCTCTGGGGAGGCCAATCCATGACTGATAGTGTTATATTGTGTGTTTTTCAAATCTGGATTCATCACTCCATAAGACCTGTTGCCACTGATTTACAGTCCAGTTCTTGTGCAATTTGGCATACCTCAGCCTTTTCTCCCTGTTTCCCTGCCTTAAGAATGGCTTCTTGACAGCCACCTTTCCACTGAAACCATTTCTGATGAGGCTTCAGCAAACAGTAGATTACTCAACTGAAAGGCCAGATGCATCTCTCAGGTCCTGTGTCAGGTATTTGCTGGATTTTTTTTTCCCCAGCAAAGACTTTCAGATACTGTTCATCTCCTGTAGATATTTTTAAGACCTGGCACTTCTTTTTTCTTCCGTTTCAGTTTCCTTAATTTTTTTTAAGGGCACGCTGAACACCATGCCGAAATATGCCAATAGCTCTTTGGAAATTACCTTGTTGGTGCAAAAATACTATTTTATGCCTGTCAAACTATGTTGTCTTTGGCATTTTTCTTAGATTCAGCTAAAGAAATGGGGACTAGCAACAGGTTGCTAGTAACAAAGTGCTTAAAGATGCCATTTAAAA
The DNA here is from genome assembly GCA_015103295.1 of Ptychochromis oligacanthus. Taxonomy (NCBI): domain Eukaryota; kingdom Metazoa; phylum Chordata; class Actinopteri; order Cichliformes; family Cichlidae; genus Ptychochromis; species Ptychochromis oligacanthus. Next base: position 26,036 of record VVAS01066525.1, read on the forward strand.
TTGTCTCTTTGCTAAGTTGTCTGTTGTATGTAGACACACTGGTTCTTCCTTTCAGTCAGGTGCCTTTTTATGCCTGAATGATTCATAGGTCAGTGTGAAGTGGCTTAACAAACAAACAAACAGAAGAGAAAAAAAAACATTCCTCTGAAAATGGTCAGGTACAAGAACTGGACTGAAAATGAGTGAAAAAGCAGCCAGTGTCCAAAGAAAAACTTTGAACGACCATTAGAAAGCCAGGAGAACTCTTGGTCAAGACCACTTACAAGAAAGTCTGCCTCCTTAGAAGCAAAATATAAAGAAATGAGGGGTGGCTCAAGACATATAGTTGCTTGTTCCATTACAGATTGATACCTTACAAAAAATGCATGGTTAAAGTGGTGGTTCCCAACATTTTTGGCTTGTTACCTCTTATACAAAAGCAGTGTCTGTTAGAACCCCCTGTCACATTTCAGATGTCTGAGTTGTTAGCAGCTCCATTAAAGAACAGTTTGGGGGTTTAAAAATTTAAAAGTAGCTTGTAAAGTATCTTGCTTGACTGTACCTGATTTACTAATGAGTTGGTACTGGGAGCATCTTCTTCACCACATAACTAGCAACAAGCTTACAAATTTTCCCCTGAGTTACAGCTTCAACTAAGCTAAAACCTAGCTCTTTAGCAGGATCGTCCTTCTCTTTGCCACAAGTGTTGTGGAGATGTGTTTCGCATGAAAGTGCTTTTTCAGACACTAGTTATCACTCAATGCACAATATGCACGTTATTGTGATGTTGTTTTTGGCCTATTCACCCACTGATTTTAAATACTTCCATATGATGCAAAGAGAGAGAGGCTGTCTTATTTGCCATCCCACTAGCTGAGCTACACATGTGTACTGACACAACAGGATTGGATAAGTCCCACTAGTATGCAGCTACCTGCCAAGAAGTTGAAGAGAAACTGAAACAAATGTGTAGGGGATTTGCTTTTTTACAAACAGAGTTACAGCTAAGTCAAAAAGAAGAGGTTCCACTGAACCAAAGATCAATGCCAAAAAAATAGAAGCTACTTTCAGCTGCTCCCTTCTCAAGGGGTCGCCACAGCGGGTAGCTCCGCATCTTTGATTTGGCAGAGTTTTACACTGGATGCCCTTCCTGACACAACCCCTAGGGGGATATGTGTCTCCAGCTGGAATTGAACCAGTGACCTTTCGCGTGCAAGGCAAATGGGTCATCCACTACACTACGGAAGCACTATCAATGGCAAAGCAAATAAAGTACAATATACAAGACAAAGGAAAATCAAACTTTACGTGCCTTAAAGAAGACAACAAAAAAGATAATTCATAGTTTGATGCAGTGCAGCTTGACAGGGCTAATTTGTGTTCCTCTTTCTCCAGATGTGAACGTCTTATTGCTGAAGGCTGATGTGAAGTAGGAGGAGGAAAAAGAAGAAGAAGGAGGCTGGTATTTTTTTCTATTTTGCACATGTTTCAAGGATACAGTGCATTGATCATTTCTGTCCGTCACACAGTTACTCACCAAAATTACTTAGACATGAAATCAGACGATGATAATGCGATTCAGCATTTCTGATTCATCTGACTTGGTGACAAAAAGGAAAATCTGCAGAGGAACTTTTGAACATCTTCTTCATCATCATCACCAACAGCAGCAGCAACATGAGCAGCAAACACCACAAGAAGATTATTGTCTTATATTACCCCCTGGTGGATTAGATGAGCCACTTTAATACAGATTTGTTCAGTTTGATTTGGGAGGCTCCTCTTCAGCAACAGAATCAAGGCCTCAGCTGACATCTCTTTTTACCTTTTTGTTCCTTTTTGTAATCACTTTCTTCTTAAGTCGCAGTGCAGTGCAGTAAACACACACACACACACACACACGCATATATAAGGCACGTGTATTTGTGTGTATACTTACAGCCCCTTATACAGCTTAATCATCATGCCAAAGACTCCACTACACCCCCAGCGAAGTGGTTCCCACCCAAGTCATTGAGCTTCCTGAAGCCTGTGCCTGTTCATCATGAAAACCCCAGAAAGTTGGGTGTATACGTGTGTATGCGTGACACCTAATGGATACTAAAGTCCGTTATGGGGATCAAACTGGGGGACAAATCTGAGGAAGCCTGCAGCCCCCGTTTGTGTCATCCCAGCATTTAACAGAGAAGCCACAAAAATATTCAATCAGACTCTGAATCTGCACGCCTCCAGCGACTGAGTCAAACTGACAGAGCGAGCCATTTTTTTTTTTTTAACAAAAGGACTAACACTTTGGAGAATTCAGTAACCGTAGTCTGGCTTATTTACACAGTTAGCTTTACATAGAGCTTTGAGCAACTGGCAAGGACAACCTGAATTGTAAAAAAAAAGCAAAAATAAACAAAATAAAGGGGATTTAAGACCGTACCATTCTTTTCCCACCCTTTGGGTTTTTGGTTTGACTTTGTATTGATGGCAACAAAGCTGGTTATTGGAACACTGATACAAGCTATGTTGGTTTTCCATTCTGCTCTGTGCTGTAAAATACAATAACATAAAACAGTTTGCTTTCCGATTTCTGACGCCTTTCCAAACATTAGAAATGTCTTTTTGCAGTTTACATTTCAATAGCCAATATCAGTTACCAGTTAATATTATGTTATTCAAAGGAACCTTGATGTGTTTATTGTATTTTTTTTATGGACAAATAATAAAAAGACACATATAGGATTTTAGTTTTTTTCTTCTTTTTTTGTTTTCAGACATTCTTAATGGCTTAATTCTCCTTGATCCTATTTTGTAAACTATGATACAGTATGTAACTTTAACATTGAACAAAAAGTTTATTATTTAATAATAATAATGTATGTATTAGCAGTAGAATGTCGTAACCTGTACCTGGGGTCTTTTTTATAGATGTATATACAATGACAGGTTTCAACCATTAAATGTGACCATTTCACAATGAATTATGATACACTGGCCTCATGCTCATTTTGTGAACCGATACAGTAAGTACCGACTGGGTGATCCTGATGATTTTCTCCTGACTAAACAAGATGAAGGTGAGGTGTCGATAGAGGTGTAAAAAAAAAAGATTAAGCTGCAATAAGTTTTCATTGTAATAATAGTACTGACAAATTACTTCCCAGATGCAGCCATAAACACACACTGCCTCGTTCCAAGTTTTACAAATAGATACTTTTGACCTTGCAGCGGTATTGTTGTTTTTTGTTTCTCAGTTTGTCTCTGAAATATGAGTGTGTCTGCAGATTCAAACAGACATTGGATGGAGGGATCGTGAAGATTAATTCTTTCTAGGCATGATGCATCATCCTTTATCCACTTCCTTTTTTTTTTTTTTTTTTTTATTT
>VVAS01066646.1:8613-19323 GCA_015103295.1 Ptychochromis oligacanthus
CTTTGACTTAAAGAGGGATATTATAAAACTGGCAAATCATGATTTTTGCATTTTAGCCAAAGATAACTTGGGGCATTTAACTCTCTGTAAGGTGCGCTAACATTACAAAAAAGAAAAGGGGACATTTTATCATTCAGCAGAAGAAAAAGCTCAAATAGAAATTTATTTTTTTGTTGATTCCACCAGCATGTTGTGGAGATACTTAGATACTCTTGAGGCAAATTTGAAGTCATCATCATTTGTAAGACTGTCGTCAGTTTGGGAAACAGCACCTGGGCTGTTAAAACTCTTGAAGGTTTGTAAGATGGACTGCAGGGTGAGTTTTAGAAAACTGGGCAGTAGCAATTTTAGGAAATAATACATTCAGTTCAACATGTTATGAACAAAGCACAATGCCATAATTACTGAATTCATCCAATACTACTCTAAAATTTGAAAATGTTACTTTATTTCTCTAAATGTTTGCATATAAAATAGAATTATATGCCCTACAGTTGGCTGTGTTTTCTGTGCTGCTTTTTCTTTATCGGTTAACCCCATATTTTCACCACATGCAGTTTATCAAGAATTTTGACAGTAGGTTCACAGTGCTTTCTTAAATTACTGCTCAAACACTGACATTTAATTTAAGAATCCTGGACACCTGCATATGAAGGATAAAATAGTTTTACATAATTACTGTGATTTCGCTCTATTATGATTCTGAATTGATACATAGAATCCAATTCTTTTTTTTTTTTCAGTCACAAGTTATGTTGGTGGGATGAGAGGCAGTGTCCGGTTGCCATACAATATCCACACAGTAGTAGAGTCAGACTGATGGCTGATACCGACCTGTTCCACATACTGGTATTTCAGTATCAGCATGTATGTTGGCCGAAATCCCCCAGTGTGAATTTTTTTTGTTGTTATGTTAAGTTGTTAACTAGTTTGTGAAGTACACTGCTGGAAGGTTACTGTTACAGGTTACAGTGATGTCATCATTTTTCCTTTTTAATATAAGTCTCCATATCCCGTTTTCCCAGGGTTTTCTGTGTTTTTTAAATTTTGGATTCTTGGTTAATATATGTTGAGTTTTAGTTTCTTTTTGGGTTTTATTTTTATTGCTAATGCTGGAAGTTTGGATTTATGTGTTGTATTTTTGGATTCCTGCTTTGATTTCTTTATTAATCTGGTATATTATGAGTTTTGGTCTTTTTGACTTTAGTTCCTGCTTTGATTTCATTGTTGTCCCCTCTTGTGTTTCCAGCACCCTCAGTTTCCCTGTCTGCCTTGTTGCAGTGTTAGTTCCTTTTCCCTCCTGTGTTTCTTTTTCTCTGTTTTCTTGTTTCAATGTTTAGTGTTTGTCTTTTGTTTTACTTTGAGGTTTCTTTCATATCCTGTGTTAGTTTTACTTCCTGTCTCTGTGTTCCACTGATTCCCTGACTACTTTTACCTGTCAAACCTCAAGACATTTGTTGTTGATCTCCCCTTTTGTGTTCTAGTGTTTCTTTTAGTTGAGCCTTATGTGGCTTGTGCGTCTTTGGATTTTGTGTTTCTTTTGGACTCAGTTCATCTTTTGTTATTTTTGTCCAGGAGCCAATAAAGGCTCGCTTTTTATTATTCTGTCTTCTGCTGTCCTGCATTTGGGTCGTCTCTAGACCACAGTGTGACTATATCGAGAATACTGGCCAAAATAACGATATTGGAATTTTTCAGTCCCCCAAAAAATGCATTTGCACCAAAAATCATTTATTATTTGGCTCTAATCTCTGGCCAGTAGGGAAAAAAAAGTTACTCTTCCTTTCATTTTGCATCAGCTGCTCTTGTACAGTGTTCTAAAAAACAGTGGACCTAACTAACTCGAAGAAGTGTTGTTGCAGAGACTTTTTTTCACTGCTGGAGACACAAACATTATTAACGATGCAGTGTAGCACTTCAGGTTTTTAAAATGTAAACCCGTTTTCTATCAACTGAAACGAGTATTGGCCTGGAACTGAAAATTGACTCTGAATTGAATCTCGTCATTCTCAAAGCTTCCCATCTCTGCACAAAAAAGTCCTTCCACTTTACAAATCTGTTAAAAACTCGGCACGTCTCCTGCCATCATCCAGAAAGCACAGTGGAAAAATATAATTTGCTACTGCTGTCAGAAGTTAAAATCCCTTTTCAGTAATAAATTATTAAAACTATGTTGCTAAAAAGCCAAAAATATTTCTGACATTACATTTTCTAACACTTTGAATTCCAGTAAATTGTGGGAATTTGCTGACATGCCAGTAAAGGTCAGCACATTAATATGCATTGCAAGCTTTATCCCCGCATGTCTCAAGTTTTTCTTTTTGTATTTTTACATGTATAACACCGAACAAATGTTATTGCAGTTACATATCTTGAGGTGACCCATTTACACACAGTCTGCCCAGAGAGGCTGTAATGTACAGAATAATTGTAAACTGTTAATCCTAATCCTGGCAGGTTTGTTGATGAGTTGAAAACAGCTAGTCATCTCCACTGCAGCTACTAGACTCTCTATTAAAATAGAATTTTTATTTAATATCGTTTTCACTGTCACAACTCAAAAGCACATTATGTACTCAAATTGAAATAGAAAATACATGTTACACTTCAGAAAAGCCACGCTGAGGTCCTGCAAAATACTTTTAATCAGTTGTGTGTGCGTGTCTATGTGTAATGATCAGTTGGTGTTTGAAGAGCATGTGTCATGCTTTTTGTGTCTCATGATTCAGATAGCACCCTGTTTCCATGCTTAACATTTGCTCCCCTAACACACACACACACACACACAGACACTCACACACATATGAAATGTGATCTGTGTGACACTAGGCTATCACATCATGCTGTCTGAAAACATAGCATCTTTCAACTCTGATTGTACAACCCCATCCCCCCAACCTCTACCCCCCACTGTGCACTTTTGATGATATGCAAATCAATAAAATCCTATATTTATGGAAAAAATGGTACAACGACAACGTATCATGCATCGAAATTGAGAAAAATTTATTATTATTCTTTTTTTTAAAAATGTGCATTTTGATGTGAATGCCAGCAACCCATCCATCCATCCATGCATCCATCTATCCATTCATTTTTGGCTTATCTGGGTCTGGGCCATGGGGGCAGCAGTCTAAGCAGAGACGCCCAGAACTCCCTCTCCCCAGCCACCTCCTTCAGCTCTTCTGGGGGACACCATGCATTCCTAAGCAGGCCGAGAGGCCGAGAGCTCCCAGTTGGAAATGCCCGAAACACCTCACCTCAGAGGTGACCATGAGGAAACCTGGTCAAATGCCCAAATCACCTCAACTGGCTCCTTTCGATATGAAGGAGTAGTGGCTCTACTTTGTCACTCCCGAATGATGGAGATCCTCACCCTATCCCTGAGGCTTGATCCCAAACACCCTATGCAGGAAGCTGGTTTCCACCACTTGTATCTGCAATCTCGTTCTTTTGGTCCCTACCGGAGCTTGTGGTCACTTCAGGAGGGTGAGGGTGGGAACATAGATCGACCGGTAAATTGACAGCTTCGCTTTCACTCTCAGCTCTCTCTTCACCACAACAGATTGGTACAGCATCCGCATCACTGCTGACACAGCACCAGTTCATCCGTCATCTGTCATCTGCCACTCCAGATTCCTGGCAATCTCCTGGGAGAGTGGGAGATTGGCAGCAACCTGTTTAAAAAAAGCTGGGACTGGTGAAATGACCTGAACTTTGTGTTTATGGTAACAGTGCATTGACGCAGGATTTTTTTTGGCCACACCAACACAAATGTGGCTCACTGCAAGCCCTCCTCACCAGATTTGGCTCCCAGTAACTTTGTTCTGTTTCCCAAAATGAAATTCATGTTAAAGGGTTGCCATCTTGAGACAGTGGAGAAGATCCATTTGGCCAAAAGAGGACTTCCAAAGAGTGATTGGAGTAAAAGGATAAACCTTTGTGTAGGAGATCAGCCAAATTGAAATCGAGTTTTTTTTTTTAGGGACAAAGTTGTGGAACTTTCTGATTGCACCTGATTTCTATTGGAGTACCACATGCTGCCATCCAGCTGAAGACTCTCTCAGGGCAAGCCTTGCTTATTTCAGCAAGACAATGTCAAACCACAGCAACACGGCTCTCCAGAAAACAGTCTGGTCACTAAACTGGCTTGTCAGAAGTTCAGACATATAGTATTTTCCATTGAAAGAAATAGAATGAAGAATACAACCCCCCTTTGAACAGCTGAGCAACGTAAATGTTACATTAAGCAAGAATGGGAACCAAGGAGGCCATTTGCTGCCAAAACAGCAACTGGTGTTCTCGCTTCCCAAATGCTCAACTCAGCTCAACTCAACTCAACTCAACTCAACTCAACCCAATCCAACTTTATTTATATAGCGCCAAAACACAACAGTTGCCTCAAGGCACTTTATATTTTAGTGTAAAGACCCTACATACACAGTGTTGTTAACAGAAAAGATGATGCAACACAGGGGTAAACCTATACATGTCCTGACTTGTCTCAAATATTTTTCTTGGATGTTATTCAAAATTAGAATATATTTTTCAAAATAATTATTTAATATGTTGTCTTTCTGTTTTCAATTAAATATAGGCTTTACATGAATACTGGAAATCATTGCATCATATTTTATTTGCATTTTGAACAGCTTCCTGACTTTCTGGGAAACTGTTGTAACAGCTTACATCTTTCTTTCAACAACTCCCTCTTTCTCTTCATTCTGTCTTCTAGTCCCACTTCTCTTGTTTCAGTAACGGCATGTTTGAAGTGTCAGAAAAAGCAGAGAGATGACGTTAAAGGGCAGCTTTTAACGTCAGTCCTCTGTTTCTCTAAATCAGTAACCAGAACTATTTAAATAAATGTCATTTATTCAAGGCTCAGCTGATATAACAGAATAGTAACTCAACTACAGGACTCTATGTCCATAGACTATTAATTTTCATTGGATGGTAAGATTTCACTGTTGTACAAGAGCATCACACCACCTATTCCACTGGAACAAATTGCTGCCAATGAACATAATCGGAGCGCTATTACATTTCCTTCAAAAAGTAAGGGCCAGTGTCAACTAGCTGTATACAGGATAAACAGAAATTGTAGGAGACAGGATTCTGTAGGTGTTTAATGTCCCAGTGATTAGAACACCGGGGCATACACAGCCTTTTGTAAAGCTACAGAATGAAACAGGGCAGAAACACACCTCCAGAAGAGTAATCTCCATTTTCAGGAAAAACAAAAGAAATGAGTCCCATAGCTCTTGCTTCGTATTTATTAAGTGTTTCAGAGAGGAAAATGGGTCTAAACAGGTCCCAAATGCCTTTCGAAGACTGTCACACTGTTTCCTCTTGAATTTAGCCCAGCATTACTTCACAAAACCTCTGAAAATCAGATTTGCAATTGAGGTTGATTGTGCATCAGTTAAAATAGCTAAAACAGTGGAATGTCAGAACACTGTATTTATAGGCTATCATAACTCTATTCAGACATTACCCTGCCGTGAAATGTAATTTAAAACAATTAATGGTTTCCTTGTGTGTGTCATGAATAGCCACATATTTGATCCTGTTTGTAATTGGGGACACAATCTAAATAGATTAATGTCACAGACTCAACACACGTAATTAATTATGCATGCATGATTCTTGTTGTTTTAGCTATATGGCGTGAGTGCACATGATGCACACAAGCGCCTGGAGTATAAGAGCATATCAGCAGCAGTACCAAAGGATCACATGCAGTACAAACATATGCAGTCATACTAAGAGAATGGATACAGAATAAAGACAGAGATTGATGCCAATACTTTCCAAATATGGGAAAGTGGGGTGGTCCAGTGGGAGTAGCACTTGAAACCTGATTAGAGCACACACCTAATGCATATAGCATCATGGTTAAGTTAGGTATGGTCCATGGTACAGTACCTTTACTAGTTAATGCTAAAATCATATGTAAAGAGCATTAGAACTGCGAACATTACATGTGTACTTACCGTAAAAACTGGATGTCAGAAGGTGTCCCTTGAAGGTCTGTTACTACAAGCTGTAGTAATGATGAACCATGTATGCAATTCAGGGCTTGAGCATCCCAATCCCAGCTGTCACAGGGCAAAAGGCAGGGTACACATTGGACAGGTTTCCAGTCTGTCGCAGGGGTAACACAGAGAGAAAGACAACCATTCACACTCACATTCACACCTACAGCCCTCACCAGTTAACCTAACATGCGTGTCTTTGGACTGTGGGAGGAGAGTTCCTGTAGAGAGCCCACACAGGCACAGGAAGCACATGCAAACTCGATGCAGAAGGGCCCCAGGATCGAATCCTGGACCCCCATGCTGTGGGTCAGCACTGCTTACCGCTGCACCACTGTGCTGCCCACAATGAACTGAAAACTCATAAAAAAAGTTAACAAACAGCAAAGCTAAGCATCAGAAAATGTTTTGCCAACTGCGCACATAACAGATGACAAAATAACAGTGATTATATCACAGCGGAATCAATACAAGGTGCATGTAATGCACTGAAACAGCTCTTCAGTTATGCCGCCTACACCCCAAACACATTTTACTTTGAGACATAATACTAATTTAACTAACTAGTATTCCATGAGAGAAATTGATGCTCTTTAAATGGGAGTCTTTTGGAGCTGTAGATTATTTGGAGGTAGCATCCAGCAAAACTCAACGGTATTTCACTTTAACGTACACCAGCACTGGCTTCAGTTTCAAGCCCCATGGTCATTCTACCTAAAATGCCAAAGATGCTGCTCTACTCTGACCTACTGGAAGCTAAGAAAGGTGTGAATATAATTTTTATCATTTGAGCGTGAAGGCTCAGTATGTTTGGCAAAACAAAATTGCTGCCATGACCTTCGCTAAATTTTGTGGCTTTAAATGTTGAATGCAGCTACTCAGTTGTCACACAGACGGTTTAGCTGTTGTCTTCACCTCAGCCTAAGTGTGGAATTTCTTATCATGTAATAATGCGCTGTCAAAGCCTCCTATGGTTTTCATATGACGACCAAGAGATGTGGTTGAAAGTTCCGGAGATTGGTTTAGCTTACGCCCAGTGGAGGCGCTCATGATATGTTGGATCCACATAGTTAAGAAAAACTGAGTTAATTTTATATGGCAAATCTGTGAGTTTTAACTCTTGGGTGAGAACATGCAGTCCTTTTTGAGTGTTAGTAAGAAGCTTTGAACTTTCTTGGGAAAGAGTCTTTTTAAATTTTACTGCAATTCTTATGGTGTCCTTGACAGATAATGCCCATTTCAAATTTCAGATCGAATGAGGTTACACCAGAGGTCTCGACCCCGCAGCTCTATTGCCCATCTCCAGTGGTTCCCTGTGGCTTTGATAAAAACCTACATTAATACAAATATGGAAATGAACAATGGTTGTTTTTTTTTAATTTTCTTTCTCCAACTGTAAAAATGTGTAGCCTACACACCCATTTATTTATTTATTTATTTATTTAAAGTTTTAAGATTTTGTTATGTGTGCAGGCCATGTGTGTCATGGCCGTGTGTGTCAAAACATACAGTCTTGCAGTGTGTGTGTGTGTGTGTGTGTGTGTGCTTGTCACAAATTGCACTTAATAATGAGGGTAATAAGCTGCACCCACGCCCCCCGGGAGCCAGAGGCAGACAGAGACAGGCCCAGGAGACCCAGGCTACCCGCAGCCCCTCCGGAATACTGCAGACCCGAGGCCACACGTTCCAGTGACAACCACGTGCCCACCACAGCAGGAGGCCCCAGACAGAGCCCCCATGGCCAAAGGGCAGGACCCTAGAAGACCAGAGGCAATGGGCACCCCGCCAGAGGCCGGCCACCCCAGCGCAAGCCAACGACAGGGCACCAAGGGATCCAGGCGCCCGAGAACTGCCCGAGCCACCCGGGACCTCCAAGGATGCAGGTCAGCAACCACGCCAAATCATCCAGCCACTCGCCCGGGAGCCTCCAAGTACCCACGTCCCCGGGTAGGCAGCCATGACCAGCGGGAAGAGGCAGCACCGCACCTTCCACAGCCATGGCTACCCTGGGACACAGCCTACCAGGCCCCTGAACCTCCAGCCGACCTCCGCCCCCCTGCCCCGGGCAGGGCACAGGAAACAGGGGCGTAAGAAGGCCTGTCCGCTCCCCCCTCCCCACTCATCTTTGTAAGAGGTGATGTTGGATGCATGTGTTGGTGTATATGAGTGTATGAGGTGTAAAGGAAATATAGTATGACTGTGTGAAAACTAAAGTGCTATTAAAATTTGAGGGGACAGTTGTGGCAGCAGCAGCAGACTGCCGGTAACAGTGCCCCCCCCCAATTCCATAATTTCATTAACGATTTTAAATATTTACACTTATGTATTAGTAGGCTATTTTATGCTTAATAGACTGTGATACCTTCATTATAAGGCTCGAATATCTTTTGAAGCTCCAGACAGATTTTTTTGGTCAGAAATTGCTCAAAGGTTGCCAACCCCTGGGTAACACTCATTTTCAAATTCATTTTTTTTTCTTAAATGCCAAAAATATGTAATTGTAAAAGTCATACAGCAGAAGGTTTTTGTCAGCTACAACAAAACACTTAATTCCACAATTCTGCACAGTAACCTGTGACTTCCAGTGAAAACACAGTTAACTTTAGTCTGACGTGTTTCTGTGCTGAATGAATGAGAAATTTGAACGCGGTAGCTCACCTAAAGCAACTTTCTCTCACTTCCTACTGTGAGCACTCACAGTGCATTCCATTATCTGACTCCACCTGACTGCCCACACATAGTGATGATGCTGAGATATTTATTGATGTAATGCATGTGTTGAAACACAGTTTTTTGTTATCTACAAAACCTTTTGATGCAGAGGAATTTGACAGTAAAGAGCATTTTATGTAATTACACCAAGTGCGTATTATATTACTCAGAAAGCCCACGATGCATCTGAAAAGTCCTGGAGTGATATTGTGTGTTTGGTGCACAGAGGTTTCAAATCAGCTTGAAGTAGCTGTAGGAGAGGTCTAGGCATTTCTCCATATGAGGATTAGTTCTGTTGCCATGCTGCTGCCAGATGCATGTCGTGCGTGATGCGAATTAGCGCTGGCATGCTGAGCAGTAAATAGCACCTCCCAGGAATGCTCAACAAATGAGGCATGTGGTTTTTGTGTTTGTTATATAGACATGTCCACGCACAGAGTAGACAGAACGGTGACAGATTCAAGGAATACATGTCTAAATATTCACATCACATTGATTTTCTTCTGATTTTAAGAGCAATCCATGGACCTCCTAAGTGTTTTACCCTCACATACAGATTTCCTGAACTTATGGACATCACTGATGCTGGTATGCTACATACACATACTGTGGTGCACAAAATCCTTTAATCTTTTTAAGTTAAGTGGACTGAAAGGCCTTACAAGGCCTTACCTAATTATTAAGGTTCTGCTAATTTGCTCTGTGTGCACATATAGAAATTAAAAAAGATCATTTTTTTTCAAGCTGTCCTTCCACTTTTTCATAACAAGTGTCTCTCTCTCTCTCTCTCTCACTGCATCAAAATGATTGAATTCCCCAATGTCGATCCCCGGTTTGAGTGGCTGCGAGGCTGTTATTTAAATGAGGTGTTAAGGTGACCAACAAGAAGGAATGTGAGAAGCACTGAAAGGGATGGGGGGGTGTTAAAGTGGGTGCAAAGACCTGTGTAAGATCATGCATACAAGGTTACTGAGTGCAAATCTGCTTTTTTTTTTAAAAACATACTCCAGGGGCAATGTGTGCATGGGGCCAGAAGGATTACTTGTGTGGCTAGAGACTGGTCTTGGGTTGTATCGTGATATTTATAAATCCCGAAGGGTTGATTATCAGTAATGTGAAAAACACGTGCTTTTTATTCTGTTAAACTGACAGAAAGACTTTATGTATTGCTGAGCTGACAGAGAAGGCAGCTGCCAGTGGGAGTGCATGAATATTTGAGTTCAGAAATGATGGAAGTATTTAGTCCAAGAAGGTGGAAAAACATGTCAGATTGGTGTCACATTGTTCAGGGTGAAAAGCAAACCTGGTGCTTCCAGCTAAAGCCTTACAAAATCTCCTACAAAGTTACAGCTTTCCAAACAGGTTTGGTTCTAGAGAAACAACTCAGTGCAGCATTACAAGGCAGGAAAAAAAGAAAAGAAATGAAACATCATTTCTAGAGGTATGTTTGGCAACTTTTTTCCTAGTCAGTTAAACAGTAACAAACTTTTCGATTAATTGAGTAGTGTAAAAGGAAGAAAAAGGTCAAAATCAGTCAAAATTCAGCTTATGTTTTTGGACAAAGTGAAGGTCTGTCCGGACGAATGTTTGTGCATATTTAAGAGCCATTTAAATGAGACGTTATTCAACAACCAAATTCTGTTTTAAATGACCTTTCAAATGTGTGGCACATCTGGCAGCATAACGCTGTGCATGCACAGTCTCAGACCTGTGTAGGTGGGTTAACATCAGTGATGTTAGCACCAGCATCATTCTTTCCTTGCAGATTAAGGGCCACTGGATGTGGCCCTGCAGTGCTCCAGACAGGCAGTTATAATCCAGTTTATTCTGATGCCGTCTAGAAGACTTTCTAGATGTAAAAACTGCGCTGGTCCCACTTTCCATTTTGCTAGTTTGTGAAAGAGCCATTTAAATGAGCACTGTATGATAATGTTTGTAATTGACTTTTAATTTACTAGTATTT
>VVAS01066762.1:9252-20805 GCA_015103295.1 Ptychochromis oligacanthus
TGACAGTTTTATCTGAATTCTTTGATTTCTCTACATTCGCAGTGTGTCTGTACATCCATCCAAAACCTCTTTGCATCCTTCTTCTCTCCTTGTTTATATCTGTGCCCCTCCTCTCTTGACCCTTCATCACTACAAACACCATCTACATCTAAACGGTTTCCATGCAGTCTCTACTTCCAATGCACTCCACCAGTCGTTTCTGGTGAAGGCTCACTCCTTCTACAATGTATGAATTCCCACGTTGCGTCTGCTAAGTATAAAAACTGATTATCTCTTTTGCTTCTCAATTTGCAGTTTTACTGCTCTAAAATATCTTAACTTCAAGATGCATTTAGTGTATGATACTATATGATTCATTATCATCATATTAAAGACGGGACTACAGCTTTATTTATATTACAGTTTATTTTTTGTAATTTGGATGCAGTTTTAGGATTTTAGGACTAAAATAATTTAAGGAATGTCGTTCTCAAACAGTATATATTTCACAGCAGGCTCAAATCATTGCAAAAACTAAAATCATATTTTCACATCCAAGAGTGTTCAAAAGTAAAGTGTTGTCTTCTCCACAGAGTATTTTTTCTGCATTACTTCACTTCTCTACTGTGTATTTTGGCAGCTTGAAGCAAAAATGTAGTCTGTCTTCAAAATATTCTTGCACTTTCTCTGTCTTCTCTGTCTGTGTAAACTTGTGAAAACATTTCTCTCAGTCCCAACTTTTTTTTTTTATCCCAGTTTCCATCACTGTCTCTGGCTCTGGTGTTCACACTTTGCCCTCTCATTTCTGTCTCTTTCATTCCCATCTCCCCCTTCTGTCTCCCCTCCCACTCTCATGCCCTCTTTTGTTCAGATTCAGGTCTTTGATGTTTCTCATATACTCACCATTTGAAACTAACTTTCTCTCTTTGTCTCTCTCGTGCGGTCCCTGACACACATGTGCACTCTCACCCCTTGTCCACCGACAGCACTGCAAGTAAAACATCTATCCACCTCTGCCTCTCTGTCCCCTTTTCTTACATCCCTCGCCTCTCTTTGAAGTCATCTGAACCCTAGTCAGAACCCATGCCAATCCAGTCAGCTTTTATCCTCACACAGAGAAAAAGAGAGGAATGTATTTAGACCCTGCTAGAGCACAGTCATCGCTCCTCCTGTGTGAAGTGATTCACTCGTGACTCATAGCTTTATTGGGGACTCTCTCTAAACAAACAACCATTGGATGTGGCATTTTCCATCCAAATTGACTGGAACTGTAACTGAGAGTGCCGGTCTGATTGTCCCCCTGCAGCTTGGTGCCCCTCTCAACAATAAGGAGTCGTTCTCCCAGAAGCAGTCATGTCTCAGTGATTAGCCTGCCATGACTGAGTGCCAATGCGCAAATCCAATACCGGCGAAATGATAAAAGTCAAACAGCAATTGTTCCAAAGGGTACATTTTCATATATTTGAGACATACATTTTAATTTGCCTAACAGGCAGAGACACACCTTTGCTTAAAGCTGCGCACATCTGAGCTCATCAGACACACACACACTCTCTAAGCTCACAGGTTGTTATGTGCTGAGCAGCTTCCACCTGCAACCTACTGAGGCTCACGGCTTCACACCATTAGTTCAGCTTAGCAAGCACAGTCATCCACAGCACAGCCTAGTCTATAAAACTCCGGCGCCATCTTGACTCAACCTGCTGCTGCTTCTTTCGTTTCTTGTGCCTTTAAAAATCAACAATGCAACAAACTAATGAGTCCCTATCACAAACAAAATGTTTGCATTTGTAGTGTGAGTTTTTGAAATACTTTCGCTATATATCCCACATTACATAACTGCTGTTATGTGAACCACTCATACCATAACTTCCCTAACATAATGCAGATTAAGCAAACAAATGTGGGGTTTATTAAACTTAGCTAACTGGCCATCCATTCTGACAATGAGCCCTAAGCAGCATATATTACTTCATCATATTTTAATATTATAGGTGCACCTCAAATAATTATCCAGCTACAAAATAAATTACTATCTAGATGCAAGAAAATTGCCTCCATTAAATTAATTGACCCAGAGTATTTTTCTTGCCCAGGAAACTATGTCAACAATATTAATCACAGAAATTCAAACAGTACTGGCAATTGAAATGAATATTGATATGCACAGTTCAGTTTACCTTTATTTGAGCTGTTTTAACCATGCAGGCAGAATGACCTTATGGGTGAGAATAGTGGTCTGAAGGTCTACCACTTACAGACAAAAATTTCTTACTAACTATTGAATGGATGATGCTACACATGTTCTTTTCAGGCATAATATGAGCAACACCCAGTTCCTTCCATGAGACATTCTTATCTTGATAATCATTATTTTAATAATTTGGTTCTCAGACACTGACCCCTAACAGTGTCTCATCTGCTAATTGAGATGACATTCCTGGACAATGCTCTGGGAATTGATGTGCTTTCTCCTGCCCTCTGTTTTGTTTCTGCTGTGGTAGCTAGTGGCTGTTCAGATCAGATCCCCATGACAACCACACCAGCAGTCTGTCAAATGCTATTATCTCGAGCACTTCAGCAATGTGTTCAGCGCAAAGTGACAAGACATGAGTTTGTATGTGTGTGTATGTTTGCTTTTCTATGTCTTTGCTAGTCCATGGATATGAGCAAAACATTCATACACTTTAAAGAGTCGTGCCCAGTCCAAGAACACCTGGAGTGTTGTGTCTGTCTGAGTTGCATCTTTCACCAATATCTTTCCCTTATGATGACATGAATAAAAGTTTGACAATAACAGTAACTTAGTACATTTTCTCAAGTGCATGAATAGCACACGGTTTATTTCCTGCCACTTGTTATTATAACTCTGCTAAATTTCTGCAGTAAATATGGTAACATATATTTTACTGTATTACATTTACCTAAAACCAGTTCATATAGTTATACAATTATACTGCTCATGACAGCTAAGTGTTGATACACTGGGTTGTACAATGCATCTTAGCCAAGTATAGCAACAACTGAATTCAATTTGCACCGTTTTTCTTTTAAAAATGTGTTCAGAAACCATGGTTTTTATAAAAAAAAAAAAAAAGGTCCTGGCTGGCTGTGCATGGTGCAAGGTGACTGCTATGTAATGTAGTAGCTTATTGCATTTTCTTTAAAAGAAGACAGTCCATTTTGTCTTGTTCATTCTTTGTTTTTCATGTTTATCAGCGTTCATCTGACATATCGCCACATGTCATCTTTAGATCTTTAGGTTAGGGAGGTGATTTTTTTTTCCCCCAGAGGTATGCACTGTGTGGCTAACTAGCTAGTTTATGTTGAGCAAACACACTGATATGATGTGTCACAATCACATCAGTTTCTATTGATCCACTAATAACTTGGAAGATGTAATAGACACAATATGCTTTTTTCATTTCTATAACTGGTTCCCATTTGTGTATATGCATTGATTTATGGCAAAATATTTTGCAAACCCCTTGAATATGGGCTCCAGTTCCATAGAGGTCCCCAGACAGCACTTTGTGACCACGGATGTAAAGGAATTAGATTTAGAGGTGTATGGTTATTATGCCATAGCTAATAACCAATCAGATTGCTTGATTTAATTAATGAACTGGACCAGCATTTATGTCAGGCTTTTGTCTCACATACCCACCCACACACACACACACCCCCATAGACACACACATACATACACTCAGCAGACACTTTATCATGTACACCTTGCTAGTACCAGGTTGGACCCTTTATATGCTTTATATATACGGCACTGTGCAAAAGTCTTGAGTCACCATTATTGTTCTAATGGGGGTGCTTTCTAAAGACCTTTTAAAGTTTTTTCTTTGTACACTGGCTGGTTTCTCATTCTTTTTTACTCAAGTCCTTGTACCTGATCATTTTTCATTGTTAAGCCACTTAACACTGACCTATGAATCATTCAAGCATAAAAAAGGCACCTAACTCAAGGGATAAACTAGTGTTGTGTCTACACAAAACAGACAACTTAGCAAAGAACCAATTTTAATCAATATCTTTAGGCACTTTGCTACTAGCAGCCTGTTGCTGTCTTGGCATGGTGTGCAGTTTGTCCTTAACAAATATGAGGAAACTGGACAAGTGGTGGACAAAAGAAGTGGAAGGCGTAAAAAAACTATCTACAGCAGATGAAGAGAATCTGAAAGTCGTGTCCTTTAGAAATAGGAAAAAAATCCAGCAAAGACCTGACACAGGACCTGAGAAATGCATCTGACCCTTCAGCTGATCCATCTGCTGTTCACGGAAGCCTCATCATAAATGGTCTCAATGGAAGGGTGGCTGTTGTTAAGGAAGGGAAACAGGGAGAAAAGGCTGAGGTATGCCAAACTAAACAAGAGCTGGAATGAAATCAGTGGCAACAGGTCTTATGGAGTGATGAATCATAATTTGAAATTTTTGGTTCACATTGTCATAAGTATGTATGGAGGAGGTCAGGAGAGAGATACGGCAGTGAGTGTCTACAGCCATCTGTAAAACATGGTGGAGGCTCTGTCATGGTTTGGGACTGCATTTCAGCCAGTGGTGTTGGGGATCTTGTCAAATTTAGCATACAAATGTACTATTCAATACTATTCAAAGACTGCTTTTTAAAAGAAATCTATTTTATGCTGTTATTGCTACTTTTACTTGATAGAAAATTATCTGATTATCTTGTCCATCACTGATAACAGAACATAATGCATATCATATTTTCTCTATTCTGCTCAGCCTGTAAATCAGTGTGTGGATGTTGATATAATGTTATATATATAATATAATGTTTGCCATCTCCAAATAAAGACCCCTTACAGGGACATTCATGTGCAGGACAAAAGGGAAAATTTTATTCTAACTTTAAGCAGATGGAAAAAAAAGACAAGGTCAGGTTTAACAATACATTTGAATATCGAGGGAAATGCTGCTCTTTTCCTTGCAACGGACTGATTTGATTTGTTGATTTTTAGCTTCCTTTTGCCTATGCCAGTGGAGTATTGTGTGTACATGAATGAGCTGGTACTGGAGCAAGTGAGAGGATATGTCAGTGTAAGGATGACAAGGTTTGACATTAAGGCAGCTGTCCTGTATGAATGTATCAACTGAGGCATTTTTTCTGTGGTCTCATTTGCAGCATCCCACTTTTCATGCACATATTTAAAAAACTGACAATGTTTTGCCAATTCTTATACATTACCTAGCAGTGGTAAAGTTTTAATGGTACCTCATTTTGATTTAGTGAGATACTATAGATTTCAATCTTTCTGTCTGTCACCATATTAATGGTTTGTACCTGATGACAGTCTGAAACACTTCACAAATTTCTGTCTTCATTCTGAAATATTCAACAAAGCCTATCGTCTATAATCTTCATTGCTTCATAGTTCAAGTGTCACTTGTGTCAAACAGTCTGCCCTTATTGGTTTATTGCCTATCCTGACTGGTGTGTCCTCTGAAGTGTGCATGTGTGTGTCCTGTCAGACACCCAGCCCTTGTCTTGTCTCTGTTCTGCAGACAGGAGAAGGCAGAAGAATGTCAGCCTGCCAGTATCCAGCTGCTTCTCTCTTATTGGTATTCGAGGCACATAGAGCCGTCCTGAGTGTCTGTTGCACGTGCCAAGGAGGAATATGGGAAATGAGGGGATGGAGGGAGAGGGGGTGATGCCTCTTTTTTTCTCATGTTATCTAGACCTAAAAATAGAAAGCATCCTCTCTTCTTTTCTATTCCCAGTGCAGTTCTGTTTGCATACCCAGCCTCCCTTCCTGTTTCCCCTTCTCTGTTTTCGTCTCATCCTTTTCCTCTTTTCTCTCATTCTTCTGTTTGGTCCAAACATGCTCCCTGATGCCCAGACTCCTCAAGTGTAGCCCCTGATAGATTGGACCCTGTTAATGGCTTGCCTTGATGAAGAAGGGGTGATTTCATTTGACACTATCAAATTCTCATGGCCAGACTGCACTGTTTAATCATCAAAATTGAAAGCAAGATTATTAAATGCATCCTAAGTACAAATTTTCTTATTGCCAACAGCTGCTGGTTGCTAACCACAAATAAGTGCTGGAATCACAGCAAAGTCTTTTAAAACCTGCCTTAAACCAATAATGTTTTATTCTTGGAAAACTTTTGCACTATACTTCTGAAAGTAATGCAGCTTTCTTCTTCATTTATCTACTAATTTATGATAGCATGCAGTTGCTGTTTAAGTGATGAAATCATGGTAGGTGGGCAGGAGGGATATTGGGTTTCAGTGGATTATGTTCTAGCACATGCCTAACCTTGGCTTAGTCATAGCGCCCACTGCCCGCCCACCAAGAAGATGAGAGTGAGAGAGAAACAGTGAGAGTGTGAGTTAGAAAGAGAGTGAGGCCTTGCCCTCGGAACACTATCCCACCACCATCCAGGAACACCATGTCATAGTAGAATCAGAGACAAACAGTGAGAAAACTGAGTCAAATAAATAGTAGACAGAAAAGTTAGGAAGGCTGAGCTAATATCTCAAAACTAATGCATAACAGTGATGAGATTAATGCAACCAAGACAGTAAAAACAGAAGTAATACAGCACAAATAGGTGTAAGTGGGTCAGCTGTACTAGAGAAAGGCTGAAGCTTATCAGCAAATAAAAGTGCAAGCTGTTTTATAGTAAGGTCGCCACTTACTGACCATGTTGTTACTCCATCCTACTACAAAATCAATACTACCACTAATACTAAAATTAGCGTGCTGCTATAATTACTACAGTGGCTGCCAGTGGTAATTCAGGTGCTGTTACAGCACAAAACCAAGATACAAGGAATCACTTTGTAGCATTTTATTGTATTAAATGCTATTTTAATGGCCAATTTGTGAACTTACCATAACGTAACTTAAAAAAAAGAGAGAGAGATCATCTCCAACTCTCTCAGTTTAGAAGTGGGCAGATATATAATTGAAGGACATTAGGGGCGGATTTTCTTAAACTTTATAGCAAATACTTAGTTTTGTGTAGTTATCTATTTTTGCATTATTTACACAGAAAGCAACACTGGCATTAATTACAGGCCCTGTTTCTCTCCATCCAGCACATGTAAAGCTTTTAGTGATCTCCACCATCTTTATGTCCTAAATGCTTCAGCCACTTGCTTTAGCTTTGTAAGAAAAACAGTAAATCTGCAGGTAATAAAGCTAAAACATTGAGCTGAATAGCTGATAATTGTCTGATAGTTATAGTGATTAGTGCAGCTTTAATATAAGTATATTTATTTAACTGTGAATGAAGTTATCACTATATATTATGATACATCATTAGAAATACTGTTAAAGTTCTGGGAGAATTTTAGGATTGTAAGATTGGTCGGAGTGAGAACTTCTGAATTGTTTGATTTTAAGCTAACATGAAACAATTGTTGCATCATGCAAGCATCAGCTAAAGTGATGGTATAATTAAAAGTTAATATTTCATTATGAAAAAGTAATGATATAGAACTTTAATATGCTGTGAAACATAAGTATATATTGTATGCTTTCAGGAATTTTACATTATTCTAAAATCTGCTCTGGTTGCATAAAGCATGAAATGGCAGAAACCTCACTGGCTGCCAAAGAACTACATTAAGTGTAGCAATGTCACACGACAAAAGGCATCGCTGGTTGAGTACCTCTTATCCATGATTCAGTGTGTGTTGCTTTCTCTCTAGTAAATGGTTGTCCCTTGGGGAGTGAGATATTGAGGAGTCAAGAAAAATATGGAGCATCCTTCTGCAGCCATATGCAAGAGATGGTTTTTGGGGAGGAGGAAAGAGGGCATGACATGTAAACACTGTAGAAGTTAATCAAAATACTTTGAAGAAGGGCATTATGGATGCAAGTATCAGTTGGCAACCATCTGGAAAGCCTTCTAAATGAAATCTTGATAATACCATCTGTCCATCAAATCAGATGACAAAACAGAAACTGCTGCTTCTGCTGCTGTACAGAAATGCTTTACTAATGCGGTTTACCCTTCCAGTAAGGAAGGAAACAGTGGAGAAGTGGTACATTACAAAATATATTTGATGATAATGACAGTGTACTGCAAATGGTCATGCTTTTATTTAAAAAGGAATACCGAGGCTACTTTAGTTTCCTGGAATGATAAATTTATAAAGTAAAACCAAGATTATTAACCTTCAAAAATTATGCATATTTTTTACTTTTCTCAATGTGGTCTGACAAGAGCATGGGTAGATTAGCTTGACAAATGTCAGAAGGGATGTAGCTTCAACAGAAGACTGGCAGTTCTCTCTTTCACTCAAACACCTCCTACACCTGATTAGAGGGAAACACCACTCACTGGGGTGTTGTTGTTCTATACTTTTCATGTTAAACCTGGAAATATCTACAGAAGTTACTTTCTGAGTGTCTTACAGTTTTTCCCTTGGGTCGACTGCTATGGGGTGTCGGTTCTTGGCGGTGGCATTTTCTTCCTGTGCCTGCATGAGTTCTCTCCAGTTGCTCCAGTTTCCTCCCACACTTCAAAGACATGTGTTAGGTTAATTGGTGATTCTAAATTAGCTGTAGGTGTAAATGTCAGCGTGAGTGTTTGTTTGTCTCTGTGTGTGAGCCCGGTGATGGACTGGCAGCCTGTCCTCGGAGTACCCCCACCTCTTGTCCAATACTGAGATGGGCTCCGTCACCTGTGCCCTAGCTGGATAAGCAAATGGATGCACCACATAGGCAGCAATTGTTCATTTTGTGCATAAAAACAGCATGCACAGAACCTGATTCAGTAAGAATAGTTTAAACAAGTTGATAACCATCATTGTGATGCTCATCATCTCTGACTGGGGTTTTAGGGTTTGCAAATCAGCTATCTCAAGAAGGCTATGTTGCACTTGATTTGTAATATGCCCCTCAGGTGTTAAGCACTGGGTATACATTTCTGCCTATGAGGTTATGGAGTTAAACATGATGGCATATAAATAATGATGGCTTGATTATATTTGGAGGTCTTTACAGTATCATTACCAGTTACATCTGTATTTATGAAGTGAAGTATTTATGAACTGTACTTGGGTTGTGGGTATGAGACTAAAGATGTCTCAAAAATGTATTCTCAAAACAGACTAGTTAATTTTGTGTGTCTTCCAATATTGTCAAGAAAAAGTGCTTTAAGCTATTTTAAAGAGCCAAGCATGAAGGCTTGGTAAGAAGCTGTTTGTCATTTAGAAGGAGAAGGAATGAATCACACAAAGTGGAATAACCATACAGACTTACAGTCACTCCATGAACGGATTAAAGCAGGATTTATGGTCTGTCTGATGCATGTCAAATGGTTGGATCATGCTGGAACCCCAAGCCCCCACTTTTCCTGTGTCGCATAGTGGGTGTCTGTGTCACCCATTATCTGTAAATTTCTGTAACTGACAATTCAATTCACTCCCACTTCATGGCGTAATTCACCAGTTGGGTGGAGGTGAGAAAAGAGTTCAGCAAATACCTTTTATCCTAACTCTCGATTTTTCATTTATTTTAAACAATTTGTGTTTTAAACTTTTCATAACCCAAAGCAACATTATCAGCGTATCCTTAATTTTTTTTGTTCCCTTTAATCTTTTATTTTTTTAATGAAATTCTTCACATTGATCTTTAATTGATAACCAAATAAAACATTAGAGAGTAGACTTACAAAAGTTGATAATTTATTTCTACATTAAAATTTCCGACCTTTAGTTTTGACCTTTTGTTATATGCAAATGTTCTTCTGTGAGTTGGGACATCCTGCCAGTGGTTTCGCATGGTTCTGCTGATCTACAGGTGGTAGTATGCTTGCATACAACAATGCACAGAAAGAGACCGAAGAGGAAGACTGCTAGCTAGTAGACCTTGTAAATAATTAAAAAAAAAAACAGAAAAATCAATAAAAAGTTCCTATACAGTAAATATAGACCTGCAGAGTTCAGCACATTTATTAGACTTTAAGTGTACACACACATTTTAGCAAGTAACAACTTAATGCAAACCCGATTTTTGTTTGTTTACAAGAAAACTCTGCAGGGCACATTTACTAGCATGGCACAATGTAGAATTCACTTTGATTCAAGTGATTTGATTTAGTTCAGTCCATTGAGTCACATAATGAATTATTCACAGTGTTATCCTTTTAAACAAAATTGGGCTCAGAACAAAAAAGGTACTATATTTAAGCACACAGAAGCCAACACAACATGCCACTCAGGTAACCTTAAGTCAATAACACCACATAGGGAATCAAAGATCTACTTGTTTGCCTCCAAACAACAGTCTCACTTTCATCCATTAGCAAATCAGACTAAATCAGATCAAGCCATTAACAGGCTCTCTGTCACACCTCAAGGAGCATTTCAGCACTGAGGGAAAATCGTGGTCTACAACATCAATTTGTAATCTTCCAAATATATCAAAGTATGTTGTAAGAAAGCTGTCTGTGCTTCACTGTCCACCAGTGCTTGCTCATGATAATACTGCTGCTGTAAGGAGGAGTTTTTCACAGTAGCATGAGGTTTTTCTTATCACAGTCCTCATTATGGAAATAATGGACAAAGCTGTACACCACCAACTGGTACATTTTGAAACACATTAATAATATTAGAAGTGAGAACAGAAACTGAGCAGGAATAATTCTCATTTCAGCTCATGAACATCGAACAGCAAATGACAATGAAGCACTTTCCTTCCTCAACTTCTTTATACTGTATGTTCTGCGATATGATTTTATTGCCGATAACATACAGCGACGAATAAAGAAGACAGAGGAAACAAATGTTCACATCCTAAAGTGGGAAACAGCGAAGGGACCTTTGAGGAAACAGATGCTCACATTTGACTGATGGCTCAATGTAGCTTGATTGTGTGCACATAGACAGAGCTGTATTGATGAATACAACTGAAAGCAAGGCTTATCAAGCACCAAACTGCAGATGTTGTTAAATGACTAATCAGTGGTTTGCAGAATCTGCCTTACAGAGAATAGAAATAAACCTTCAGCTCGGGCTAATTGCCTTCACTCCAGGCAGTGTTCTCACCTGGGCATCTGTTCCTCATGCTATGTGATCCTAGCCTGCTGTGAAACAGACTGTTGTTCGTTCTCCATCTGAAATCCCCTATCGGCACACCTATGAAAATTGAAGGGTTGAATGAATAGAGAAAGATGGGCAAGGGAAAATAAAAATGTAAAAAAGGAATCAGAAAGAAACATAAGACAGGGGCTGAGAAATGTTTTTAAAACTGAATGGAATTTAAATCAGGATATTTTATGTAAGATTAAATTAGAGAGAGCAAAGCAAATACAACATGACCATCTGTTGCCAGTGCTAAGAATTTAGTTTTTTGGCACCTCCTTGTTTTTCTTGCGTTACATATTATGCCTTTTTCCACTTTGTAACCCTAAGTGTTTTATGGCCAATATGATCTTGTCTCTCTCTGGGTGCCACATAGTGCTAAAACAATAAGTCAGTTTAGGCAGTCATTGAAAGAACAATTGCCCACTACTTTGATGACTGATTAATCATTTCTGCCTTGTAATTTCTTAGGAGAAAAAAAAAAAAAAAAAACGAAACCA
>VVAS01066776.1:0-11937 GCA_015103295.1 Ptychochromis oligacanthus
ACTGAATATAACACGTGCAGTGTATTCTTATTTGGGTGCCAACAGAATCAACCAAGACGCCTCCACAAACACACACAGTCACCTTAATGTCTAAAAATACCAACACAGCCTTCAGATGTGGCTATGTGCGGGACTCTGTGGGTTGCCTGGTGTGGCAGAAGAAAACACACAGTTAAAGGAGGGAAAATGAAAGAGGGAACACAAAGAGCTACAAAAGAATGTTGAGAGGAGGAGGAGGAGGGAGGACTGCCCTGCAGTTGCTTGTGCTCTCCTCTCTCTCCTCTTTGTGGCTCTCTTTGGTGGCTGTGGCTATTTTTGTGCACTTCAGCCTCCTGCCCAAGTGATGGGAGAGCTGTGAGACCAACTGGACTGTATGGAGCAGATAGAAACTAGCCACAGTTGTACACCAACAGGAATCAAAGCAGAGTAAACAACAGATTCATCTAATATCTGGGATCTACAGTAAGATGTGACTTAAAAAAGGCAGAGGTTTAGACAGGGCCTTCACTGGATGCGTGTGTATGACAGTTCAATGATACCAAAGGCTGCACAAAAGCATATTCACCATGTATATGTGTGTATGTATGACCACGGAGCGAGCCTTTATCTGCCAGTGCAGACTCGGGAGGGTTCAGACTGTGGGCGGAGGCGTGGGCACGATTGCAGAATAACAATGAGGAAGGAGGACACAGGGAATACATTGCAGTGAGTTGAGTGCGTGTTAAGGTTTTAGAAACACGAGGATGCACAACACAGGGATCCACCACTGAACTGACTTATCAGTTTCAACCAGAACTTTACACGCCTAAACTAAGTGCTTGACCTAAGCAGAATTCCAATATTAAGAAGAATGCAATCAATACAGATGTAAAGTTAATGAAACAATCTGGAATTATCAATACTACTCCTTTCCTGTGTGACCCTGATGAGCAGATTTATGACATCTTTATGCATTCAGATAAGGTAGGTTGAGGAACTGTCTTCCTCAGTGTAACACAAAACTGCTAGCCTAGCATTTGCGTTTTTCTCTGTTTACTGTCTTTGAGGCTAAACAAATCCTGAGATGAAAGTCATGTTAGCCTCCTAACTCGAATGTCAGTTGGACAGCAGATAAGGATGAACTACTTCCAAAAAACCCTGAACAATTTCTTTCCGCCATTCGATAAGAAACAGAAAGGCTCACCAGATACTTTGTGATTGATGTTTATTCATTTTTCAGGATGCAGATTTTTTTAAGACCATGCAGTTGTGTCTTTCAAGTCTTTACAAGATAAGAAAGGCAAACTGGAGTAAAGCAGTTTAGTTTCTAGGATCCATTACCCCATAGCTTGAAAGTATTTAACAATTAGATTAGGGAGAGCAGTTGATACAGGATAGCAAAGCATAATCTTGTAGACGTCGGACATTGTCAGCTGGATAAAAGAGAAAACGCCCCGCGTTTATCATAACTCTGGTGCTAGGTCTAATTTATTTAACAATTATGGAACATTTACCCCAAACTAATAAACACCAAAATCCCCAAAAGTCTAGTGTGAACACCAGTGTGCATGTCACAGCTCAGCAATATCATCTCAATAAGGTAGCTAACTTGTCTGCATTAAGATATTCCACCAACTTTCCTATGTAATTCTGGAAGGTCTGGTGTGCACTGATGATTGTTCTAATGGTTACAACAGCAGCCACATGCAGCAACAGCTTCAACAGCTCCTTCGACTGCAAATAGTAGCATCTTCAAGACACGAGTTTGAGATGATCTGAGCTTTGTGACGTGGCGGGTTATCTTGCTGGAAGCAGCAAGTTGGGTACACTGTGGTCATAAAGGGATGGAAATGGTCAGCAACAATACTCAGGCAGGCTGTGGTGTTTAAACAATGCTCAGCTGGTACTAAGGGGCATAAAGTGTGCCAGGAAAATATCCCCCACACCATTACACCACCACCAGCCTGAACTGTTGATACAAGGAAGGATGGATCCATGCTTTCATCAGACCAAGCAACATTTTTCCAATCTTCTGTTGCCCAATTTTGGTGAACCTGTGTGAATTGTAGCCTCAGTTTTCTGTTCTTAGCTGACAGGAGTGGTACCCAGTGTAGTGATAGCTGCTGTATCCCATCTGCTTCAAGGTTCAACGTGCATTCAGAGAGGCTCTTCTGCACACCTTGGTTGTTGTAACGAGTGGTTATTTGAGTTACTGTAGCCTTCCTATTTGCTCAAAGCAGTCTGGCCATTCTCCTTTGACCTCTGGCATCAGAGAACTGCTGCTCACTGGGTATTTTCTCTTTTTCGGACAATTCTCTGTAAACTCTAGAGATGTTTGTGTGGGAAAAACCCAGCAGATCAGCAGTTTCTGAAATACTCAGACCAGCCCATCAGGGACCATCAAATGTGCCACATTCAGAGTCAAATCACCTTTCTTCCCCATTCTGATGCTTGGTTTGAACAGTTCATCTTTACCATGTCTACATGCCTAAATGCACTTGAGTTGTTGCCATGTGTTTGACTAATTAAATATTTTATTTAGTGAGCAGTTGAACAGGTGTACCTAAAAACGTGGCTGGTGAGTGTAGCCTTTTCACTAAGAAAATTTCTGCTGAACATTTCTACTGTATACCCGCAGTAGAGCTGGTAAATTGTCCAGTGAACTACCACCATAAGTTGTTGACGTACCGGTATGAACACCACACTAGTATGTTCAATTTGAAAGTCGGTCTCAGACTTCCTTCTGTAGAATTTCATTAAAAAAGTGGAAATCTAGTTGGTTTTTCTAGGTGGAGGTGATATAGGGTGTAACTCACTGCTCTGCTCTTAGCTCTGACTCTTTGATTTGCACTTGTTACAAAGTGGTGCCTTACCCATTTTACATAAGGCTCCACCAAAAAGCACAGTCATTACTGATAAGGGCAACATGACATGGTACCTGAGCTGAAGTAACACTGCTGAGCAGCAGACACACATTTACAGACTTTCCCTACTTCAAAGGGAGCAACACTGGTAAATGCAGAGGGATAGCGCCGTTAAGGGAGGTTCTGACAGAGAATACACTGTTCAAAAGGAGTACCAAAAAACACAGGCATTAAGGGGGTCCTTCTATGTCTCATAAAGATAGGAAAAGACTAAGAATACCGAACAGCAGCAAATGAGAAAAAGACTGAGAAAATGTGACAAAAATGCACTGAAGGGAGGAGCTGTGATTGGAAGAAAGCAAGCAACAGAGAGAACACATTAAGGTGAGTGCTTTTCCTTCCAGGGAGCCTATTTTCACAACTTATATTGATGGGATTAAGTAGAAACACCTGAGTCTAGGCTCAAGCCTCAATAGAAATGGCAGGCTTCCTGTTGCCCTTTAAATCCTTTTAGGAAAGAGAGATTATGGCTACACATGCTGACACATTACAGTGCAGATGGACTCTCACCCTTCAGTATTTCAATAAAATGACACACATATATTCAGCTAACTGACCCTAAAAAGCTTTATTTCTAATACATGAATATGCATACTGTGACGACAATAAAACTCTTTCAAAGAAGCAACTCTCCTAAAGTATGAAAGCTGACCTGAGCCTACTCAGTCTAATGTCAATAGCTCGACAATCTTGCAGATTAAACATACTGTTCACCCCCTCACACACTCCCCTCACACTCTGAACCACTCACATGCGTCAGCAAGTAAAACCTCGCTGACAGCCGACATTATGACAGCGAATGACACAGAAGTGAGGCGCACTACGTAGGGGGTAGATGACTCAACCAAGGTGTGCATGTGTGTGTGTGTCTTATACAAATATTCAACAGCTCGATCACAACTTAAATCAAATCCTATTATTTTTATTCAATTACGTATGTTATTCAGCCCTGCAAGAGAAAGAAATATTCATCCTTTGCTGTAAGAATTTCTAGTAACGCCATTCCTAAAAACAAAACGGAGTCGGGCTTCAAGAAAAGAGGGTGTTAAGAGGACTAATCTATGTCCAATTAGAGCATCAGTTGCTTGGATGCCCACCTCTCCTTCATAATTACACCCCTCCCCCCCCCCCCCACCCCCCATGCTTGGCCTCAATTAAGTGATTCAGCTCTTCAGTCTCCCAGCAAGCATGTGCAATTACAAAATCAGAGCTTCAGAAGAGGACAACAATACAAAAAAATATTCTGTCACCACTCCAAACTAATAGGAGTCATATATGAAAGGTGACGTGACCTGCTTATGGAGCCCTCAAGTTTGCACTGCTATTTTGGTTTTTTGAAACCGGACATGGGATCAAGGGGAGGATCTGACTTAGAATTTGAGGACGCTGCACATTAATATGGTAGCAACTTGTCAATGACACAGAGGCCAGAACCTAAAGCACACCCTGCTTAATCATCATTTTCACTCTAAATGGGACCATAATTTACAAAATGATAATCATGCTCTATTATATAAGACTTGAAACATACAACTGAGGCAGTAAAATCATCAGGAAAGTGGGTACTGAGATCACCTACTCAGAAGTAGGTTAATTTTCTCATAGATTTCTATACAACTGGACTTCATTTTACAACCAGAAGAGCTGCTTCCTGCTAGCCATTAGAAAAGAATTTAGTTTTGAGGCCCTTCCACACTGACTTTACTTTTCACTTCATTTTTTATATACAGTCTACAGGGCCATCTTGTTTTTGAATGCTACAGCATCAGTGTAGGGGACATTTCCATCACTATAAATACTTTTCATTCTAATATGTCACACCAGTGTAAGAGTACTTTTCATATTTTATGGCTGGTCAGCCTCCCATGTCAGCCGGTCCATTTCATGCATGTGCAACACGTGCACAGCGGTGCAGGCGCGCACACTCGCAGCCACGCGCTAACATGTTGTTAACGTGGAATCTCCTCATTGTGAGTGGAGACACAAAGTTCGCCAAAGTAAACCACCGGAGGACCGCCACAAAAACCATTTGTAACAACAAACCCAATCAGACACTTAAATCACCCTCACCCAGCTGAACATGGACATTTTAAAGAAGCTAACAAAGGCAAAGTGACTAAAGCTAAACTAGCTCAGAGCCAGCAACAAGCTAGCATCCTGGGTATGAGCAAAAGATCAAAACAGTTACAAGGATAATTATGAAGACAAGTGAAAAAGAGAAAAGGGTTGATGTCCTGGTATCTGGTGAAGTTATAAACATACTGGAAAATGATTCAAGTACCTGAGATTTGTTTTGTTATATAAATCAGCTGCACCTGCTTTTATTTCCCAAGGTAAAATATGTCAGGTAAAGGTAGATCTCATTTTCAGTTTATTTGTACCTCCTTCCAGTAGCAAAGCACTTTATTTTCAGTTGTTTAAGTGAGAGAAGATCCTGTAACTTTCTGCAGTTTGGGGGAAATTGTGAAGTTCAATCATTTCTTTTATTATGAAAATAATATTTTGCATTGAAAAAAAGTTCTTTTTTGTTTGTATATGCTGTCAGTTACAGTTAAGAAAATTGGAATTGGCAAAAATCAGTATCGGCAGGTCACACTTAAGAGAAAAATTGGAATCGGCAAAGGAAACTGCAGTGGGTGCAGCTCTAATATGTGGGGTCCAGAGGTTGATTCCCAGCTTAGCTCCACTCGCTGTTAAAAAAGGGAGAGCCAGAAATACACAGCAGATTACTAAAGATGCACTTAAACCTCGACCTAACAAAGCAGTCAACACGTGAAGCCAGAACAGAGCCTTGGGTTGACAAACACGTGGCTGTGCTCTGAGCAGCATTACCATGTCAAGAGGATATTAACAATCCCAAGTGCCCACTGATTTTAGTTATGTTATACTTCAGTTCTCAGTGAATGTGTAATCTAACTGTAAATTATGAGTCAGCCACAATATAGACAAAAACTAGGACAATTCACATGTTCAAGTGGGTGTAGCATATGTCACTATGCTTTGCCTGCACGCTGAGGAACTGCTCAACCGAAAGCACTTTTTGGCCTCTGTTCCCATAACATACTAAATCTACACCATAGAGTACCATCTGCTGTGTGGAACTCAACACATAGTCTCATGGTGGTGCTTCCACATGAGACAACACATAGTGGAAAACACCAGTAAACCTGTCCCCACACCTTGGTACATAAGCAGGCTGGAAGTGATTGGTTGGAGACGCTTTCATATACACAAAAGCAGACAAGTAAGCATACATATTTACATATTTCACATTAAAAGAATTCTCTATATCAAGTAAAGTATTTTGTGCATTCTATACACATGGATAAATAAGCATTCACGCAAGCACACATGGTCACATACACACATACTTAGAGAGTGTTCACACAGTATTCAGTTTCAGAGTCAAGTGCTCTTTGATAATGAGACCTCCATTTAAAAAAGCTAATTCAACTTCACATGTCTGGCCACACTCTCAACTAAAGAAAGCTTGATAATAATGAGACTTACAGATTTTTAAAATGCAGCATAATTGACCACATCCATTAATTCAGTGGTCAGATATGTGCAGATGTCATTACACTGTCTATCTGAGTCAAACTAATGGACTTAAAATAACTAATAAGAGTACTTTGCTAGGTGCTAGTGGGGAAAGCTGAAAAGTCCCAATTGTAGCTCTACAGTGACCTATTTCAATGAAACATCTAGAGGATGTTTGTGTTCTATTTATATACACCCGAGTGCATAAATTACTGGTAGGTGCAGGGTGTTGAAAGCGCAGGAAGCTGTAGGGGTTTAAGAAAACAGCAACAATAATAAGGGTTTCTTACCTCGCCTAAGTGAGGAGTAGGGTTGAATCCACACAGATTGCACACTGTCTTCTTGCACTCGGTGCAGAGGCTGTAGTTGGGTGTATCTGTCGATCCAACGTTTAGCTCCACATTACACAGAGGGCAGTTTTCCTTGGTCGCTGGGCTTGGAGCAGGGGCGGGTTTGTCCTCTGAGGCTTTCTCTTCCTGCTCCACAGAAATGGTTCTGGGGGGTTTCTTGGGCTTACCAGGCGGGGTATCTGGAGCAGAGTCTGAATCAGGGGGAGAGCCAGGGGCAGAGAGGGGTGAGTCAGGTGGTGAACCGGGACCGGAATCCGGGGGAGAACCTGGTCCAGAGTCAGCGGGGGAGTCGGGTGGTGAACCCTTTGCTTTATCATCTTCCCCAGTGACAAGATTGGTGGCTGAGCTCAAGAGGGATGATCCAAAGCTAAACATTTGCGATGCAGCTGCAGGAGGTTTGGCGGACTCTGTCAACCCTCCAAAACCTCCAAACAACTTCCCAGCAACCGACTCCTCCTGTTTCGGTGCAGCCTGCGGCTGAGGTTTCGAAGGTTCCATCAACCCACCAAACCCACTGAACAATTTTCCTGTGACGGACTCAGCAGCTTGTGAAGCAGCTGCAGGAGGCTTAGCTGCATCTGTGAGGCCTCCTAAACTGATACCTCCTAACCCCCCAAAGAAGCTCGACTCCTGTTTGGGTTTAGCTGGGGACTGCTGAGGACTGGACTTCTGATTAATGGGTCGACCTGTCTTGGGGTCAATTTTGGGAGATCCTGCCACTGAGGAACCTGGGGAAAGCGGTCCTGGAGAAGTAGGACCTGGGGATTTCTGCCTAGGTGTGGCTGGTGGTGTTAACCCTTGGTCGGTGGTGCTCTGCTGCTTTATCAGGAGCTTTCCAGGCTTTCCAGATGCCTGTCTCTGAGGCGAGGGTGGGGTGGAGCCTTGCTTGGGTTTTGTCATGCCAGGAGAATCCATTCCTCCCATCGCTCGCTGCATCTGACAGTTCAGACACAGCCACTCTTTACCCTGTGCATGAAACAAAAAATAAGTTAGATGCATCAATGGCATGTGTAATTACAGTATATCCACAATGAAGCACAGCCAGTTAAAACCCCTACAATAGCCAATTTATTTTTGTTTAAGCCAAAACAAGACATACAAATAATTTGTGTCTCAAATGATTCTGAATCCTGTTTTTCCATCAAAACTGCTTCAGTTACATAATAGTTAAGTGAATACTAATCAGTTAAAAAAGTAAATATTATTCAATGCAACAATGGCAGGTTATGCTCCCTTTATTACAGGTTCCGTATATGTTGATGATAACTGGTTGCCTGCCACTGTCTTTGTTTTCACCACAGAATAGATATCAACACCTGTTCTCAAAAAAGCCAGGTTACACCACATAGCTCTTTGTTCAGCGTTTGGATATCTCCTTGGTTTCCACTGTGTGCAAAGCACAGTGTTTAAAAGGGCCAGTGTTGACAGGTTGATCACTATCTAGACGAGAGCAGTGTGTGTATTTTTTGTGTGTAATGGTAGCCTATTTATTGCATAAATGTAAACAGATTAATCTGTCCAGCACACAAATACATATACAAATACACAGGTTTTCAAAGAATAATCTAAGTATAAACAGCAATATTGCTTAGAGGCTGTTGCAGACAAGATTAACAAACGTAGGTGATGATGTAATATTGAATCAGCTGTTACTTTCAGCAATATAAGCATGATCTATGAGTTGCAGACACCCTCTGTGGAGTTCTCATTTTACTTTCTATCCACATGATTAACTGGGCTTCTGATGCCATCAGCCATAAGTGTGGTGTTTATCAAAACTACTGTATAGAGGCTTCAAATGCTTATTTGGGGATATTTTTCAAGCACATGTCAAAATTTGGTCAATGACTAATTTTAATAAATCTTTTGTTTATAATTCTAGCTACTGATGTAGCAAAAAAAAAGGGTTCAAAATGTGATATTGCTATGTACTTTCTTTGGACACCACTGTTTGTCTAAACATGCACCTGTAAATCGAAGCCTCTTCTTTAAATATTTCTTGAAATTTGCCTTCTGAGCTAACCCCAATATTATTCTGCACAGCAGCAGATCCTAAGAAGAAGCTCAAGCAGACGGAACCAGTCATTCTGCTGTGCTTTAATCATGGCCCACTAGCGTTTACAGTCCATGTGTGACTGAATGCCCTCACGGCTGGCACAGTATCTTCCTGTGGCCATGACATGAGTCACCTTGATCAACATTCCCTGGGTCCATATGGTCCCTCTGTTCCTCAAATTGTGTGCAGTTCTTATGAAATCCACTCCCTCTGCCAGACTCACAGAACAGCAATATGCTGTTAACAGGCTAGTAATGAATTCAGCTACAGTAGAAAAATGTGCACCTTGACGAGTTATGTTGTCTTCTTTTTCATTTTACAATCACTTTGCTTCATCTAGCAATTTAATCAAGGCCAGGTCATTTCCACTGTTTACAAATCAGTTTGACAAGTCATTTTATGATGCAGACTTAAATGCTGACCAGAGAAGTCTTGGGTCATGAGTCTTCCTACTTGCAGGATTTTTTAAGAAAAAAAAAAAACATCTTAAGAAATAGAACAAAACACATTAAATAACTTTTCAGCATTATATCTGTGCAGTGTAATGTGGAACACATTGACTGGAAACCTGATGTTTCACTCACATAAAATATAATAATCTGTGACCTTTTCCACACCCTGTCATCAATAACATTAACTGGCTCTTGTACTACCAGATAAATGCCAGTACACTAACAGAGGAATTATATTTTGTCTGACCATTAGATGCTTGTAAAGCACAGATCTGTGGGTGCTGACAAGAAATTACATAATTATGGGACCTTATATAAGTTATGATTACCCTTTTAAAGTTTCATGAAAAGAAAGGGTTTAGAAGCAAAAAACAAGAACAAATGCAGTCATGGTCTTACCGCTGAGTCTGGGGGGCTGAATCCACACAGGCTGCAGACCTGGTTCTTACACTCAGTGCAGTTATTGTAATTGGGTGGATCCTTAGATCCGACGTTCAGCTGGGTGGTTTTACACAGCGGACAGAGGCCACCAGCAGGCTTTCCTGGTCCCTGCTGACCAGAAGGCCCAGCACTCTTTGCTGGTTCCCCAGGATGTGGCCCTTGCTGTTTGGGTCCAGGTTTCCCAGGTCCTTGTTGTTGTGGTGGTGGACCACCTTTTTGCTGGGGAGGGCCACCCTGTTTGGGTCCTTGACCTGGTCTAGGTGCTTGTTGCACTGGGGGGCCTTGACCCGGTGGTCCTTGACCTGGTCTGGGTACCTGTTGCCCTGAGGGTCCTTGGCCAGGAGGACCCTGGCCTATTTTTGGCCCTTGGCCTGATGGTCCCTGACCTTGCCTGGGTGCCTGACCAGGGGGTGCTTGCCCTGGCCTTGGTCCCTGTCCTGGAGGGCCCTGACTCTGTTTCTGGGTCCCTCCCTGTTGTGGGCCCTTCAAACCTGGCCCTTGCTGTGGGCCTTTCCCTGGCGGCTTTCCTCCCTGCTTGGGCTCAGGTGTTGCAGGTGCACCTCCCTCCTCTTCATCCCCAAACAGTCCAAACTTGGGGATGTTGACAGCATCACCCATAGAGGATATGGAGGATGAGACAGAGGAAGTCATAGACGATACGGCACTGAGGGGGTTGGCCCCACTGAGGAAGCTGGAGCCGAACATGCTGGATGACTTGGTCTCAGGGTCTTTTGGCTCCTGCCGGAATCTGGATTCAAAAAGGCTGAGGGATGAAGGACTGCGGCCTGGTGTGGGCTTTCCAGGTGGACCCTGGTTGAAGGCGTCAACAGTTCGGCTTTTACTAAGACCTGTTGGGCCCCTGGAGGCCCCTACCTGCTGAGAACGCTGCTGAGCATCAGATTCTGAAGGTCTGAAAGAGAGAAAACAGACACAGTTATTATTGCTGTTATAGTTCTTTCATGCTTAGATCACAAATGCGACAAAATCATATTAGCCAAGTGCACACCAACTCTGAGCTAAACCGGCTCCAAAGTGAAAATAACACCTAACTGAGAACAAGACTTTAATATCTGGATAGTTCCAAAATCTGCTTCAGCTCCACCTTTATCCATTAATCTTTGTTATTTTAGAGAACAATCCGACATCAGGCGGCAGTTTAAAATTTGCCTTTGGCTAAAACTGACACATTTATGGCGATTCAGATAAATGTGCATCGTCCCTGAAAAACAGCTCATTTGTTTTATTGTTTCTGGCTGAATCATTCACTTTTGCGGTCCAAAACATTTTCTGAACAAATGCTAAAAACAAACATACATAAATGAAGCCAAACACATCAACATTACAATCTTTTAATAGCTATATCTCCCTTTTATCTTAGTTTTGATTTTAGTTTCTTTTTTCCAACAATATCTTGAAGTACTGGGGATGTGGACATTTATCATTGACTTTTTTATCTGGACTGTTTGCATGCTATGTTGTTAATCCTTTTAACAACAAAACTTATAATATTTACTAACTCCAGTGCCTCAGCTGTAGCATCACTGTGCTAATAGTCCATAGCTCTCAGGCCTATTCAACACATCAGTGAGCACAAAATGTGTAGTGAGCAGCCCTGGGGTAAAGCTGACAGGAAAGTGAATACCGCTGAATGACATGGAGTGTAGATTGTTGAGATAGAGAGGGAGATGCTCAGCTCCACGGGGGTAAGCTGAGACGTCTTTGTCAGCTCAGACTGAGAGGCATCATGCACAAGGTAAGCGCAAGCGTGATAGACTGCAGGATCTTTAGAGAAATGCATCAATTTACTAATGGACTGACTGGATATTGTTTGTTATTGTACCACCATGTGTGTACGCAACATGCAGCCTAGACGTATTGGTTCTGCTGTTTTAAAATCTCTGAGGCTTTGGCCATGATTAAGTTACATCCTCAGGCAATAAAGTTTAATGCTGTAATGAATACAGCATCTGATTATTTTTTACAGTGAGCACTGAGTAATACATGACTGTGCTGGGGTATTGTAAGAGCCCAGCAAACACTGGAAGTAGCAGCGGTGCAATGCCTGCTGTAAAGCCAGCTCTCTGCAGCCTGAATTTCAGGACCACGGACAGCGACCAGACTCATTCCAGGACAGATGCGTCAACAACAGAAGATGAACCCCGACTTAGGGAAACAGTCAGCTGGGAAGACATATA
>VVAS01066801.1:0-13585 GCA_015103295.1 Ptychochromis oligacanthus
TATTGGTTTTGGTATTTTCTTTTTAATCATTACCAATCATTATGTTTTTTTTTTTGTGCAGTCCACATAATCACAGAATCCCTAAGCAACCTCGGCACCAGCTGCCGTGCCAAAAATAAAATGCAGAACACGAGCTAACTGGCACCCCGGTTTGCGCCTCTCACACATATCTGCCGTTTGCATTAGCACTGGAAAGCCTGACAAGCGCGGGCAGAAAAACGACGTTGTACATGAACAAGACTTATTTCACTACAGTGACAGTAAACACAACACATGGGCCAGCCAATAACTGTGCTACATAATTAGAGCTTAACAAGATAGTCATGGCTGAAGAACAGAGAGCCTCTGGTAGTAGATTTGCTAGCTCTGCTACCACACAGGTACCAACAAAGAAACTTTCTCTCAAAGGGCCACAAGTGGGCTTCTAGTCTCTGTTCAAAAGGGGATGAGAGTGCACATTTTCAGATAGTCTTAGAACCATTCATGAAAACTGGCTTTTAATGAAAAGTGGCATCTAATGATATGCTTCATTAAATGAAGCATATCAATAAATAGTGGTAGAATGCCCTCACATTGTTTCATCTAATCAGCAGTCCAAAACCCAAAATATAATATGCTTATTAAAAAAAAAAAAGACTCAAATTTTCATATCTAAAACTGACTATAATAATGAACTGACTGTCAAAATAGTAGGTCTATTAATCATTTGTTAATTATTTTAGCTTTAGACTACAGTAATGGACAAGCTTGTCAAATTTTTGTTTTCATAAAATATTAAAATACTCTCTTATGTGGGCCTTGTAAGTCCAAGTATACTAAGCCCTTCATGGTCTACTGCATGCGTAAGTACTCATCAAGGTAAGCCTGAAAAAAAAAACCTCAACTGAACTGGTCCTTGATGAGGCAGGCAGGCAAGCAAAGAAAAGCAATCAAACAAAATGCTCACTAAATGTGTTGCTGAACTGATTCACAGAAATCACACAAGTATGAACTACTCAATTCTTCAAGATTGATGTGTTTGACCAGACCCACAGACCACAGGATGACCCCTTTCTGGGGGTATTCATGAAGCTGATTCAGCTCATTGTCCATCATGTTTTGTACTGTATTAAGTTATTATAATCAAGTTCCTATAAGGCTCATTCTTTGATCCAACTGAATTGACTCGTTGGGACTGCGGGCTCTGCTTACTGCACAATTGTAGAGCACGCAGCTGACTGAGGAAATGTGTGAGAGGACTGTTGTGACATTAGCCTGGGGGCCTCAGTCTTATGAGGAGCAATCCGTCTGACACACAACGCACACACACATGGGTCCAGACTGGGGGTGCAGATAGCATCACTGCAGCTCTTTCATTTGATGAGCCATCGGGGAAAAAGACAAGATAGGCTGACAGTGAAAGAGAGAAAGAGAGGAAGAGAAAACAGTCAGCCAGTGTGAAACAAAGAAAGAAGAATGACCAGTGGGGAAAAAAAGAGAAGCAACAGATACAGAGAAAGGAAGACAGCGATATTAAGTGGAAAAAAGAAACAAAGACAGATTCAGAATTAAAGGGAAGTAAGACTGGCAAAAACAAACTGAGGAAAAAAGCAGGTGTGTGTTTAGGAGGTAAGCATTAAGTTTGGGTGAGCGGGAGAAATCCATCGTTACTCCTGTTAAGTGCAGAGTCTTTAAAGGCCAGAGTTTGCCATTACACTGACAGAACATGCAGCCATGATTCAGACTCCCAGGAGCCTCAGAGGAGCACAGGGTCACCTCTCCAATCCTATTCCATCACCCCCAAATGGACAGTCTCAGTGGAAATGGGGCATGACAATAAATACCATGAGCAGATCACTCCAGCAGCAAGGCCATAGCAAAGGTCAAGCCTGTCACAGAAAGGGTGTAACCAGGGTGAAAGGTCACTGGGATAACAGTCTTAGTTTCCAGGCTCCGTGTAGCATATGGATGTGCTCATCAGTGTGTCTCGATTAGGCTGCTCCTGTTCCAGCTATAACAGGACATTTCAGTCATCATCTGCCACAGCTTTGTAGCCATAGGTGGTTGATTTTAGCGAAGTAATATGACCCTGTGGGTAACTCCAGGCTGCATACAAAAGGGGCTTTTACACTTAGCATGATGTATGCTAATGAGGCGAATCCGGGCAAAAGTCATTATCTCTTCCTGATCCTTATTAAAATGTATTCCAGTCTCAAGGCAAGAGGTATAGATACAGTAGGTGCAACTTTCAGTGGCACAAGTTCCATTTGTTGCCAATCTGCTATATAGTAAAACCCAGTATAGACAAGATTATCTATACCGGGTCTCAGTGTACTTTCACATCAAGGTTTTAACAATGTATTGCAACAATGGTGCACATTTATCCAACTTCAGTGGTGCGATTCTGCTCATGTGATGCTCTGGAACAAATCTGAACAGCTTGACAAAGACTGTCCCTGAGCTTTCAGAAACAAAGAGTCTCTTTCGTCTGCACACGTTTATTTCATGCCTGTTGAAACAAACACTGAAAAGAAACACTGAAAACTAATACATGGAAGGTAGAGAGTGGAGAAATAATTTAAAACCCTTACAAACCTTGGGACTTTTCAAGACAGACTGAATGAACTGAATGATCATCACAGACCAGATAAATAGTTTTTATCATGCCTTTCTTGGCAGTATGTTCAGTAAGATTGTGGGTTAACAAGACACTGCTTTGTCAAGTGGTGGGGTAAGGGCGATCAATCCTTAATGATGTTTCACACCCTCTCTACAGTGAAGACGAGTTATTACCATCAGCACGAAGGTACAGGGTACTGGCCATGCAGACTTCCCATGCCCAGAGATCTTTCATACCTTCCAGTATATCTTTATTAAACAAATCTAGGTCTGTGTCACTGATATTTTGTTGTACTTTGATTGTTGTTGTGGCACATTGTTAAATGTATGTCTGTACGTTAATTGTAATGTCTTTTTTGTCATGGCTACATTTATGTTACAGTTGCCACAGACAGAAAGATAATTTTTGAAAGGATAGTAAACAAAACTAACATTATGTCTTTGTTCAAAACTTATTGCTGAACTGATTATGTTTTACCCTTGTAGAATCTGAACAGTGATATTGTTGCTTACTGGCCTGTGTACAGATATGAGCTTGGATGAAAAATCATTACTTGTCTCAGAAAAAAAAAAAATTACTGAATTTCCTATAAGAGGGCAAAGTAAATGTTGGAGTAAAGAGGGTACAATGCTCAGTGTTAAGCTGCCGTTAAACCTAATACAAGGGGTTAACAACAGACCTTCTGTTTAAAAGCTTTTTATAATTCTGCATCAGATTTCATCTACTGATCATCATCACAACACCAGATGGCTGTAATATGTGTGATCAGGCCGCATCAGTAACCATGTACATTCTGTCCTCTACTTTGTGATATACAGCAACCATGGGACATTTTATTTTATTTTATTACTGAATAGCGCAGACTGAAAAGCAACAGAGTACTCTTCAGATCACTTCATGTTGTTTTCACTATCATCAATCCCTACTAGCATCAAGATCTAGTAGGAAGTTACAGTTCTTGCAGTCAAATCGCTGTAGCTCATGTAGTATAGACTATAATAATTAACTAAAAAGTATATTCTATATACTGTACAGTCATGTGAAAAAGAAAGTTTTCATAAGTGCAATTAAGTACACCCTTAGTGCTTCCATAGGAAATAAGAGGGTAGGAGGGTAAGTAGCAGCCAGGCGTTGCTAATCAAATTCACTTGATTCATCATCAGCAAGTGTGAGCACCTCATCACCTGAACTGATCATCAGCAAGTTTGACCACCTCCATAAAAGAAGATGTTTTGGCAGTTTGCTGGTCTGGAGCATTCGCATGTGTGTTAACACAATGCCAAAGTCTTTCAAGGATTGGACATCCCAACAAATTCACCCCAAGGTCGGACAGTGCAATGCTCAGATAAACTGCAAAAAACCCACGAGCTACATATCAGACTCTACAAGCCTCAGCATGTTAAATGTTACAGTTCATGACATTAGATTTAGAAAAAGACTGAACAAGTATGGCTTGTTTTTGTTGCCAGGAGAAATCCTCTTCTCTGCAAAAAGAACATGGCAGCATGGCTTAGGTTTGGAAAGCTGCACCTGAACAAACCACAAGACTTCTAACAATGTCCTTTGGACAGAAGGGACCAAAGTGGAGATGTCTGGCCATAATGTACAGCACCACATTTGGAGAAAACCAAACACAGCATATGAGCACACACATCTCATACCAACTGTCAAGCACAGTCGTGAAAGGGTGGAGCCACAAGACCTGGGCACCTTAATGCCAATGATTCGACCACGAAGTCCTCTGTATACCAAGGTATTCTAGAGTCAAACGTGAAGTCACCTGTCTGTCAAAGCCCAGACCTCAACCTGATTGAAATGCTGTGGCAACACACAACCTTTCCCTTGTTTTTAATTACAGTCCTATTTTTGTACAGAAGACAGCAGGACAGTAAAATTTTGCCTCTATGCTACTGTAGACTGGCAAGTAACTAAGCAGCAAACACACTGCAGAATGACACTATACCATTGCTTATCCTGTGGTAGCTTCAAACACATAACAAGTGATGAGTGGAATTGATTTTCTGAGGAAATGTTTCTACTGAGAACATTAATGCTGAGAAGGACTGTGCCATGGGACTAAGCTATACAGAGTGGAACTGCGTGCTTTTCTGAAAAAGTGAGCGAATTAAAAAGATTATGCAACTCAGTACCAAAATCTTCCAAGTTTCTTGTAAAATCTAGCCTGTGTAGTGTTCTTCTATGTTCAGGAAGAATTCAATGATGTCATAGCTGCTGCTGACAAAGTGCAGTAACCTTTTATGATTAACTCATTCATGTGTGCCAGAGGACTTCACCTTAGGTAGACAAGGCTGACAAGCATCACAAATTAGATCCCTGCAGCTGCCTCAGCCCTGTTCTTGAGCAAGCCAGTGATGCCTTTACTATTCAATCACTGTAAGAAAACTACCTCAGTGCTGGCAAATATAATTTGAAGGATGCATTTACGTAGTGCAGTGTAGAACGAAATAAAAACAGACCAGGACATTACCTCAGTGGCTACAGCTACTCAGCAGCACTATTTCCCTAGAAATGGCTGAAAATGTTAAGCTCACGGCAAATAAAGTCTTAGTCAAATACTCTCATGTGCAAATAGTGGATTCATTACAGCTTACTGACACAGTTGACCGGTTGGGGAAATTCTCCAGTGCATGGATAGATGACTTGAACTTTTCAAAGTCATGGTTTGTAAGGGGGCTGAGAAAGGAAACTTTGGTGATTGAAATCATTAGAATGGGGAGGAGAATAGGAAAAATAGGTTCGTTTGAGGCCAAACTGAAAGGGTCTTCATAACTGCATTAAGACTGCTGGACCTTAGGGTAAAAATCTTTAGAGCAGATTGCAATTCAATGTCTCATGCAGCTGAAATAGTATTAAGAGAGGCAATTTGTTGATAACAGTGAAAAGTGTCCATCTTTCTGCTTTTCCTTACTGGCTTTTATTCAGCAACTACGTCTCTCACCAATTCTTTGTCCTCTCTTCCTTTATATCTTTTCTTTCTCTTGCTCGGTCACACAAATGGAAACACAAGACTGTAACTGCATTGCGGTCAGGAAAATGAAGACCATACGGGTGCAATGAATTGTTCCACTGTCCACCTCCCACCGCTTTTGTTGATGGGCCATGGGAACCTGACAAACAATGGGAATGATTGGAGGAATGGGGGCTGCACGGAGGAGGACAGGAAACAGAGAACAGGAAACCATGTCCTCAAGGAGTCAGAAAAGAAGTGAACATGCACAGACTGAGAGGAGACTGTGGTCAAGTTGTAGAAATTGTGGAATGAAAACCTGGAAGCTTGCCATGCAGCTGAAGGTTAAAGCGAACTGAAAGTTTGGCTGCTGGAACTGCAAGGCTTTTAACAATAAATCTCAAAAACACAAATGCATTAATAGACACACACACACTTGAATGTCATGACCTCTTTTTCCGACCCAGTTGGCAATTGTATTTAGGTATGCACTTGCCAACATACAGCATATCTAGTGGCTGTGATCAATACGCTCTTCTTTGTGACTCTGGTTAACATAATGGCTGAATGATTAGTCGTGTCCTGTAATACACATCTCCACATCGCCACCTCACTGACACTCTTTGTGTTCATTAGCTGATGGATATATGGACTAATCGATGCACGCTCTCCTCAGCTGTCATCTACAATTGGACCATATGCACATCCACTCAACCTTAAAGGTGGACAGCTGTCTGGCCCTTATGTCACTGCATGCCCCTTGTCACAATACAGAGTCAATACATCTACTTCAGATCTAGTCTTGCGTGTATATTCATTCTGTTCCCTTTTTTCAGAGTAATGGAAGACTCGTGTGGTTTCCTGCCAAACTTTATTCTTGATTACTTTTAATGGTCTTACATGAAAAATGATACATTAAATGAAATGTTTGCATGGAGGAGGATGAAATATTGATTTCTGGCATGTCACATAAATAGTGGAAAACAGTTTGCTAAAGAGCAGCTATACCAGACTTGTCATGTCTAGGTCAGAGTGGTTCAGACAACTGGTCTTTAGGGACAAACCTTGTCACAGTGGCAGATTGGGAATGATTTGCTGAACAGACTGCTCCTTGCTTCCTGGGTCATCATCCATATGTTTAGGTTAACTGGGCACAGCTTGGCTGGCCATATATGGACAAACTTTCTTTCTCAAGTTTGGATGGCCAGTACATAAACATAGGAATTTTCTGCTTTGCAAGATTTCTCCATTTGCAGCAGAAAAACAGGTCATTACAGACATTTACATGTATACTTCCCCTACTTTAATATCACTGCCTGAAATCA
The DNA here is from genome assembly GCA_015103295.1 of Ptychochromis oligacanthus. Lineage (NCBI taxonomy): Eukaryota > Metazoa > Chordata > Actinopteri > Cichliformes > Cichlidae > Ptychochromis > Ptychochromis oligacanthus. The sequence goes on from VVAS01066801.1 coordinate 6,893, forward strand.
ATCCCATATGTAAATACAGGAGAGACTTTTGACTGAGTGTATTACTCATACGAGGTCTGGCAGCTTTACAGCGGAGCCAAACAGGCTCAAACCAAGTGACATCTTAGAAGTCATTTTTTGTTTTCTTTGGCTCTCACGGGATAAGAGTGGAGCTTAGCATTTGAGATGCAAAGCCATCCACGAGCAAGCGAGGCTGTTTTTGTTAAGAGCCCATGAGCTCAGGTTGCATATCTGTTTGTAGAGGCCAAACTAAGCTGGGTTGTTTATAACCATCACAGGTTCTGCAAGGGAATTTCAGCAGCAGGAAGGATATTGCTGTTATTGGCTTAAATATTATTTGTGGGTTAAATATATATCCTTGTCAGCTGTGAGAGGCTGGGAAGAGAGAATGAAATGGAGGGCACATTGAGGTCATACTGTATGAACATGTGGTATTAATGGCAAAACAGTACAGTTCTTCTGTTACATGACACGGACCACACAGGAAGTTCAACAAAAGGAGGTTTCGTAAGGTTTTTTGGAAAATATGCAGTCCTTGGTACTGACTTTAAAGCAATGCCCTAACTACTTTACCACAACCCCATTTACACATGTAATCCATCCATGGTGGATCAAATCTACCATTAAATATAAAAAAGAGTGAAGCACAACCAAAAAGCATTTGAGATGCACTGAAATTTAGCTCAGTGCTGAAGTGTAACTACACAACCACTCTGTGGAAATACCTGTTCACAGGGTCTGTCCCCTGAGACGAAAGCAACAGAAGTAACAATGAAATCAGGCTGAAATTAGCTGTTGTTCCCTCTATCCTATTAATAGCTAAAAATAGCTATATTCAACATATACAGACTTTTAGAAATTGTCTTGAGCTTTTGCAGTCTGTAACTGATCGCTGGACAGTCAAAACAGTGAATGATGCCAGACTGGGCAACAGATTGTAGGCAGTTTTGTCTTTAAAATGTTTTAACTGGATTGCTAAAGAAAAAAAAAAATGTTATTCTTATGAGTCCCAGGGACAATGGTTAAATGAGCGTGTGTAAAAAGTTGTCTGAATTTTATGTGGGCTATAGTAAAAAAAATTGTTAATGTCCCTAATATTGCCCTATAAGTATTGTTATATTATGTCTGTGTGTGTTCCACAATCCAACAGATTGTATATTGATCAAACAAGTGATTATACACACAATTTAAAACTACAAATTTATACAGCAGGCAACAGACGAGTATAAGTGTGTAATTTATTTTGTTTGCGTGCCTGTGTGTGTAGGTATGTGTGTGTGTGTAAATTTGTGTGTAACCTCCAACAAGCAAGCTCATTATAAAACCAATTAAACCCGCCTTACTCTCATTATGAAGCTGTAGGGCTTAAGGAGAGATTGAGGACCTGTTGTACTCCCAGAGGGCTTCTGCCTGGTCAGCCCTGCTTTAGATGATAAAACCACTTTTAAATCCGCTGAAATCAAACCCCACAAACCGGTCATGATGGGTCAGTATTTGTCTGAGTTCTTCTCTGTATCCCTAGCCCTTGGTCAACCTCATTATACACGGCTCAGTATCTGACCTCTAGATGGTTGTTTTGGGTTTTCTTAAACATTGTTTCACCACAGAAATGATCACATTCTCTGGTTTCTATTTGTGCTGCTATTTATGAAAAGAAGAGTGTGGGAAAAATAATGTAAACTGGCTCCATTACTGTGTGGGATTTTGGTATGGGAGAGTAGGAATAGGATAAGGAGGAGGAATAGGAGCTAGAGTAGACAAGGAAAGACAGCAAAAACAGGCAATGAGCAACAGAGAGAGAGAGAGAGAGAGAGAGAGAGAGAGAGAGAGAGAGAAGCTTAGTTCTGAGATAAATCTGTCTTTGAAATAACTATTTAAAGGATAATATTGTGCATGAGTTAATAACAATCTGACAGGTGAGAGACAGTCTCTCTCCTCTTATGATCTGGATTTAAGAGACCATCCTGTGTTGCTATTGTAGTTGCTTCTTGGTATTAACATGGAAGATGACATCATATCTTTGCCCCCACCCCCATCCCAAACCCCACACATGAACCAACAAACACACACACATACCCTTTAGCACATATTTTTTCCCCCTCCCCTTTTCATTCTTGGATGGCAGAGCTGACGGTTGGCGAGGCACAGCTGCCTGGAAGGTGGAGGCATGATTGATTGATGAAGTTTTGGTGCCCAGGGGATCCAATCATGTAATCAGTTTGTATTGACTGACTGTCCCAATTGAGGGACTGCTGAGGCTCTGCCACCATGTGTGCAAGCTCAACTTGGCACACATTCAAAATCTTCTGCAGTCAGATTTGATTTGGGTGGCGAGGTCGCCTAAGTCCACGTGTTAGAATTCATGCAGGGAATTCTGTCATAATCACACCGCAGACGTTGCAAAACGCTCCTACAATTCTCTGCTCCAATTCTTCACTATCTTGCATTTATTTTAAATTATTATGATTGAGAAATTAATTCAGCTTTACTGTAATTGCATCACATGGTTAATGATCCAGTCTCCCTGGAATTTAAATAGGGCTTCCACCTGGGTTTGCATAGCTAATGAGGCCTTTTTTTTCTTGCCATGGTGTTTTTTTTTCAGACTCTCTCGTTTCACATTTCTGAGTTATATTTCACCTGTCAAGTTATCATTACTTTAGTGATGCAATGCAACATCACTCCTGCACCAACAGTAAAAAAAGATGGGATTTGTGAGTGCAAATAAAGGTATTTTTATGAAATAGAAAATTGAAGGACTATCATAACGAAAAAGACAAACAAGAAGGCTTTTGTTTTTGTGGTAAAATTATAAAAAATTAACACTTTCATTATGTGATGAGTATAACTAACATAATGACAATAATAAGCTTTTTTGGGGGGGCTAAAAGCTCTTCTCAAGGCTAACAACTTCCAGATCAGTAAGCCCCTTCTTACAAAGATAGCCCTGCTTATTTGTTTGGTTTACTGAAACAGCACATCTTGTTTGTTGGCAGAGGTGGGCGAGGAGAATCGAAACTGCTTCACCAGTGGGCATCTGTTTTCTATGCTTGCATTTAATGAGCCCCAAAAGATTTCTGTCTGAAAGTCACTCCAAAGTCAAATTAAGGCTGAGCTTGCTAAACACGTTTCAGAACTCAAATGCGTCACTACTTTAACCTCAGGGGTGAATTTGGGTCAGAGGGGCAATGGCCAGTTGGACTACTGAATGAGCAGCAGCTAATCTCTCTTCCCTTTTCTTCCCTCAGTTTCACCACTAGCTACAAATGTACCTTTTCTTGGTGGCATTGAGTGAAGACACTTGTAGTGCTTTTTCCAAAGCACTACCAGACAAGAATGTAAATGAAGGAGAATGAAATAAATGTAAAGCATCCATAGACTCTCCATTTCAAATACCCACACCTAATTTATTGTGTAAGCTTTCAAACACACATTGGGAAATCATAGAAAACTGTTGAGGGAAAAACAAACTGTAGCTAAGCTGTGAGACAGATATTTTTTAAAATTTGCTTACTTGCTGTCTGAGAGCTAGATAAGAAGATCAACATCAATTTCATCTTGGCAAAATCCACACCTGTGATGTTTTGAGCCAAACGTTAGCTTATTATAAAGCCTGCAAGGACAGGGACACTGCTACTATTAGGCAAGCAACATGAAAGGTGTTTTCAACAAGTAAAGCCGTACTTTCACAATTTCACGAGTGTACGGTATAATATAAAGAACTAGAAAATCAAAAGTTATGTACTGAAGCTATTTGATGATCTACAGCTCAGCAAACTGAGTCATTGCAGTCTGTCACATTAAGCTAGCATGTTTGAACACTGTTACACCATGAAAAAATCCTTTTAATAACATATTTCTGGTTAGCCTGCTTTCTAACAAGATATATCACTTTAATATAACAGCTGACGAACTGTTGAACTGTGTATTATTTTTTTTCTCCTGTTCAAGACAAACTAAGCTAACACATCCTAGATCTCTGTACTGAATGAACAGAAGTTGTTTTTGATCTTCTCATTTACTGTACCGCCTACTTAAACCTTTCATATGCATTTCCTAAAATGATCTATTTAATTTCAAGTAGTTCTTTTTCATTTACAAATTAATAAGCTGTTTGGTCTGTCCTCTCCCATAAGCAGCTTCTTGGATAATGAGCTGATGTTCTAATGGATTGCTATAAGGGAGGAGCGTTTATTTACAACTGATTAGCCATTAACAAAGAACAAAATGTTACTGGCTTGTATAGTTTGTATGGACCTTCATTACCGTTGTGTACTCTGGAGAAATGCATTGATTGTTATTGCTTCACATTTTATTGAAATCATTATAAATGCCATGCTCCAAATGGAGGAAAGTATGGTTCCCTTTACTTTTATAAGTTAAAGTGGAAAAACATACCAAACTCCACACATAACAGTGGGTGATCATAAAACTGAAAGCAAAGCCATTTTTCCTATATCTTATAAAGTTGACATGTAATTTTTCTTTAAAACAAAAAGTAGAAAGCATACAAAATCATACACAGTGGAGGAAAGGCCTCACTCTACAAATGTACAGTAACCATTCAGTCACTGTCTCTTCATCTCTGTGTTTGTCTACGCCTCTACAGATCAGGGTGGACAGCCCTCTGGAAGGAGGAGTGCTGTATGAGACAGTGACTGTGATGAAGGATAGCAGCCCCATCCTCCGGGACATGGCCTTCTCCTTGGACAGAAACTCTCTCTATGTCATGTCTGACAATCAGGTGAGGAAACGCCCTCATATTGGTGCTGCTGTCAAGAGAAACATCAGGAAAGTAGGATGATGCAGCGACAGATGAGACTGTCCTTCAGCTGGAAGCCCACAGGTTCAAGCCTCTATGACAGCGAGTGTTCAGCATGCTGCACATGTCCTTGAGTTCAATACCACATGTGCAGCATGAAATTTAGAGTTTTACTTAACATGAAATGTACAGTATAGAAATATTCTTGAAAATCAGTTAGTGGAAACCATTTTGAACACACATATTAATAACAATAATTACATTTGTCCTGAGGACCAAAACAAATAAGTAATTCTTAATTATGATTTTTTTTCTCAGGATATTGTAAAAGAAGTGCTCTGCACAGATACTAGGATTTCTGTTAGCATTAGCATTACTGCATGCAGCTTAGGAATTAGCAGGAAAACTGTTCTAAATAAAAAAAACATTAAATTATTCTAAATTGTAAATTAATGCTGTTTATTTGGAATCCTAGCAGAGGATTATGACTTATCCTTAAAACAATAATTCCCTTACATTCATGAACTGTACGTCTACAGAAGGGATTGTTAAATATGCAGACAGTGTGTAAGAGGACGGACCACTGCTCCAATTACTTATCCATGCGAATCGACTAACAGCGCATGTATCTTTTGTACGCAACGTAGACACACATCCCATACAAAGCCACTGGCGGCTTTTTTTTTTTGTTTCTGTGTGGCTGTATTCCCCCTCATCTGCTCCTCACTTGGCCCAGCATCACAGAGGCGAGCCGTTGTTGTCGTTGTTGGACGATATTCTCTGCACTCATTGGAGATAAGAGTGAACAGTGGTAATCACTTTCAACTCCCATCAAGTGATTATTTTGGCGCGCTGGCATGCCACTGTGAAATGGGATTAGGTTTCAGTGCAGCCAAAAAAAAAGTCTCTATCACTGCTCTCAGTTGTCTTCTGACTGCTGGAATTTATTGAGCCAGAGTCACAGGATAGAGAGGCAAAGGGCAGTGGGACAGTTGCAGTTGTGTCAGTTATATCAGAGTGGCTCAGACTCTTTTCTGGAAGCTCCGAAAATCTATAAAAGCATCAAGTTTAAGACAACACGTAATGTCGTCTGAGAAAGAATAGAGACAGTCTTGTGTTGGGTGCTGTCTTCTAAAACAAATCAAGGCAGCTCTTCCTTCTGTGTGATAGACTGGAAGAGACAGGGCATAACTTATTGATGAGCTCTGGTCGTTCAAGGAGAGACACATGCTTCCTTCAAGGAGATAGCCAGCTATTCTCTTCACTCCGCCTTCAGTGACGCACAATAACAGAGCAATAACCAAACCCAGCTTGGCCAGGCGTTTTCTCTCAATATTAGAATAGCTTTGGCTTTGTAGCCCTCAGGAGCTTGAAACAGAGTAAAGCCTTCCGCTTTCTGTCTTCTTCTCCATCTTTGCTCAGCTTTCCCTTTAGATTTCCCCACAGCTTGGGTAAGGAATCCCCCAGGGAGAGGGCTTCACTCACAGATTTCCCACATTTCCAGTAGATCCCAGAGATGAGAGATTTTCAGATTCCTGGGAGCTAAACAATACAGAAATGATGTGGAATGAGGAGCGAGGCACAGACAGATTTGGCTGAGATCAGCCGACCCTTGTGGAATAACAATGAGCCCCTCTGTCTCCTGCCGAGTGAAACACGCAGGGTTAGCATGATGATGAAGAGTGAGGAGAGTGTGTATGTGTGTGGATATGTGTGTTCTTCTGTATATCCATGTCCTCACCAAAACACCATTTGGGAGCCATTATTGATATGGGAAAAAAATCCTCACAGCAGTTAATCTTTTTTCTCACTGTGTGCCTTTAGTTTGATAATTTCTAAGAATAGAAATGCTCAGAATCCAAACACACAAAAACTTCACTGAATGTCACTCTTCAGTCTGTGAAGTGATGGCTAAGGCTTTAAACCTAAAA
>VVAS01066868.1:0-13362 GCA_015103295.1 Ptychochromis oligacanthus
TCTGCAATGTTGTTGTTTCGGATTGCTGATTCTGTGGCTGTGATCAGTTCAACTAGCAGGATTTGTCTCGGTGTGACAGCAAAGTTCAACCCTTTTGCAAGGATGTTTTTCTCTGCTTGAGTGAGTTGTCTGTCAGACAAATTTTTCACCCACTTAGAGTACATCTTTCACCATCTTACAATGCTGTGATTGCAGCCATTCTCCAACTCTCTGTGAATACTACTCATGGCCATTGATCAATGGTCATGACAATTTGCATACCATTGATCATGAAACTGACCTGACGGCCCATTGTTTACCAATGGTGCCAGTTTCAGTCATTATGCAAATGTACTGTTTATAAGGTTGGGGAAACCTTATAAACAGTCACTTGGATGAGCGACGAAACGTTTCTCCCACAGAAAACGCTACGTCCAGATGAACAGAATCAACCTTCTGGGATTTCCTTACCTGGATGATTGAGCATGCATCAAGACATGTCCCTGTGATGCAAGGGAGATGAGATTTCTCCAGATTCTCTAATTCTTTTAATGATATTATGTAAGTAGATAAAGAAATACCCAAATTATTAAGCACACTGAAACAACCATTGACTGTGAACTGTGAATTGGCAGTGCATAAATAAAACTGAATTGAATTGAATTGAATTTGAAAACTGATGTTACTCTCATCCCATCTTTACTCTGCTATTCTGGGATGCTCTCAAAAGAACTATTCATAATCAAAATTAGCTGAATTTCATTTAAAATTTCACCAGTAAGTGGAAGAAGTACTTTCTGAGAAAGTTTTAGTGTAGCTGCCCCTGTAATAAGAAACAAGAATATGTAGTATTTGGAATGAGGTCAGGGTGTGTTAGTGGTCTGCCTTACTACAAGAAGGTTCTGGGTTCAAACGTCCTGCTCAGCTGGAGCCTTCCTGTGGAGTTTGTGTTCTCCCACAGTTTAAAAAGATGTGCTCGTTACGTTAATTGGAGATTCTAAATTGGCCATAGGTATAGCTCAGTCCCAAAGCAGTTAAGAAAATGTATTCATAGACTGTCTGACATCCCCCAGGCAGCAGTTTGATAGAGTTTGACCTGAGCACACAAACATACTGTACAATACAAAGAAATTCAAATCTCTTGGTATGCAAGGCAACAGGCATGTGATGAATGGAGAGCTGTCAGTCACTTCACACTGAGGGGCTCACAGGAGCACAACTGATCCCAGGCTTTGAACCTTTGGCCACCATATGGGGCAAACACAAGTGCAGGAAGTGAACCGATGACATCACCACCTTGTCCTTCAGCTCCAAAGTCTTCAATTATTTGAATCAGGCAAGCCTTCAAAGAGTGCCTCCCCTCCCTGCTCCCTGGAGCACAGCCCTGCATAGGTAAAGCAGACAAGTGAAGTGGTAAATGTGTTCATTTGTAGGCGGCCCTCATTTTATCGACTTTTTCAAGGCTGGCTGATAGATGTTGCATGGGGCTAGCTCAGCAGGGAGAGTCACTTAACCAAAGGGCATCTGTCAACCCCAAAAATGGGTTCATGCTTTCTCAGCCACAGCTGATGAATCTGTTAATAAGAGATGTCTTCTTAAGGAATAAGTCTCACGTGTGACCTCGCACTCTTTGCAAAAGAGTGTGGAAAACTTTCCAACCGCTTCGCACATTGTTAGGCCTGCATTTAAAGACAGTGTTTCTGAGTCGTCATCCAACGTAGTGGACAGAAATAAATTATGTGGCAGTGGTAATTTTCAGGTTTTATACTTTCAACACACTTGGATGAATTATCAGGCTTTGTTTTTCAGGTCAACCCGGAAATGTAAAAACACAGTAGTGGTTTAAGGAGTAGATATCTTTTAGTTTTCTTTTGAAACAACATTCTGGTGCAGTCACTGTGTACAAGTTCTCTGAGGCTTGTTGCAGTGAGTTTATCAGCTTTAGATTGATCTCACCTGCACAGGCACTAAAACCACAACCTGTTTTCCCTGATGTTTGTGTCTGACAAACCACACTGTAGTAACCCCCTTTAGCTAAGTTAGCAAGGCCACTAAAGCAGTCCTTTCGGGTTCTGAGACACTTCTCTACTCTCTGCTCTGCTCTAGTCATTATGGTAGACAGGATCTGTTCTGTCCTGCTATGTTAGGGTAGGCAGCTAGAAAGAATACATGGGCATCTTGAGTGGGAAAAAGCCCAAACAGTAACGTGAAAGTTACTAGTTTGAATTTAACATAGAAAATAAACAAAAACATGGCACAGGACACTAAAAGCACTCATTTTTGACACTGTGGTGCAGTTGTTAATACTGTCACCTCATGGCAAGGCTCTGGGTTCAAATCACCTGGTCTGCAGGCCTTTCTTTGTGGAGCTTGCATGTTCTGAGTTCTGGCTTCCTCCCACAGTCCAGTAGACATGCATGTTAGGCCAAACGGCGATTTCAAGTTGGCCATAAGTATGGTTCCAAGGTAGATAAAGTGCTTCAGTGCACAGAATATAGTGCTGGATGTAATGTGTGAAAAGCTTGTAGTGTGCACTTTGAGTGGTCACTAAACACAGATGCCATGCCATTGTGGGACACACACACACAGAGGCACACTCCCTCCATCTAAAGCCCCAGAACACAAGCTGCCCAGCTTCTTTTTTTTTTTTTTCTGTCAAAATACTTCTAACAAAGCTATATACAGCTATAAATAAAAACATGTGAACACCAAAAGAATCAATCCTTAGTTAGTTGCAGTACAAGCAGAATAAAACAATAATGGTTAAAGGTAATATTCACTGAAACAAAATATGTCTTCACTAAATATCTCACCCTCCCATTCACATGATTATATAAGCATCTCTTCAGAGGAAAAATCAAAGTTCTCACTAGATAAGGAGCTTATTTTCATTATGTTAGGCTACTCAGTCAGTGCAGTCCTCCCATAAAAACACACATGAATATTTAGCAGTTCGATACCATCATGCACATAATGACAGTGTCACACATTCAATATATGCGGCAGGCTCTGTCCTGGTGCCCGGCAGCCAGTCACAACAGGGAAATCTTTAATGCATTTAACAGAAGTAACAACCTGTTTTATGGCAACACATGTCAGTAATGATCTATTATTACATGAAATGTGTTGTAGTTTACTGTAGTGAACACACATCTGCTAATTAGTGCTAAGCAGGGGTTAAAGTGAGACACAGTACGACAGGTGGGGGAATCCTAAGATCTGGTTTAGTAGTGCAGCGTGGGGAAAAGACTCACTTATAAAAAAGTAACAGTAGATTTTCCTGTGTGTACAGGCTGTGAAGGGCTGACCTGTGCTGCTGTGATTCACCGCTTTTTGTGAATTTTTATCCAGCTGAATTCAACCAGATATAGGCATATTGACTGCTACCCTTAACCTAATCAAAGTGATCATGAACACCACTGCCTGCTCTGCAGCGTCTTTGACCTAGAGCAAAATTGTGAACTGTACAACAAAACTGCTAACTAACCAGTTTAGCCTACACTAAAGTGCCTGACATTACATGTAAGATTTGAATTTCCAGTTTGTCAAACGTCACTTGCTGAGCAGACCTTACAGCTGAAAGTAATCTCTCATCTTCCTCTTGTATCCTCTGTTACTTACATCTTTCTCCATCTTTGAGAGTGAAGTTTACCTTTTTTTTTTCTCCCTGGAAAATACAGTGATTGTACCTTTCAAACAGCACGACAGATTATGATCAAAATTGCACAGAAATGGGTAGTTGTGTGCTTTTGGTGATATTTGCTGAGCATTTTGAAATGTTGCATTTAAAACGATCTGCCAGTAATGAATAAAAACAAAGATCTGTCTATACTCACTCCTCTTCAGCAGAAAGGCCAATGCTGAAGTACCGCAGCCGCAACCTTACTGACATCTGCATGCATGAACACATGAGAGGGACGAGAAGGAAAAAAGGATGTGTTGATTGTGTGAGCAGGACTGTGAGGTGACATTACTTTCTGATTTGTTGAGCAAGTATCTCCATGCTGTCAGCTTGAAGCAACACCAGGCTGCAGCACAAAAAAAAATTTATTTTACTTGCTATTATTTCGTATTAAACTGCCTATAAGATCTAATTCATCATTAAATGAAAATGCTGGCAAGTCATTCAGAATCATTTCAGCCCACTTTAACACTGGGTGCTAAGTAACACACTAAGTGTCCAGAAGTGAAAACCCTTTTATTTTTAACATAAAGGGGTTCAGCTCACTTTTAGAGACAGTCTCAAGTGGCCATTAGAGGAAGTGCAGTTTTTCACACCTTAACAATGGCTTCATTTTTCATCTTTGCTGGCTGACACTTGGTTACAGCAGACAACAGATAAAACAGAACTGCAGAGAAATTTAGACCTCAAGGCAGTGAATAAAAACAACAGGAACGACATGCAGACAGAGAACAGAGAACACATCACTCCAGTCAGCAGAATTACAGTGGTTTCTGAATCTGATTTAAGATTTTATTGAACACTTTTAAATCACTACATGGTATGGCTCCACTTTATATCTCAGAACTCTTGATTCCTTAGTCAGCCACCACATCCCTCAGATCAGAGAGTCAACTGCTGTGAGAGGTTCCACAGACCTGGTTTTTAAATAAAGGGGGACAGTGTCAGGGTCCCTCCAGTCCTCCCGTGTGCTCCTGCTATTTTGTTTTGTTTCTGTGTTTTGTGCTCTCTCCCTCCCTGGCTGCATGTATGGCCGAGTGTTTTCCCCCTTCCTGTGGTTCCCAGGGGCAGCTCCTCCCTCGTATCCGGTCTCCGCCCTTGTGGCCGCACACCTGGGGACTGGTCAATGATTAACTCACCTGTGGGTCATTGCTCATCTCCCCTCCGCTTCATAAGGCTGTGGATGTCTTCCAGCCGATGCCAGATCGTACACTTACATGGGTAATATGCTGCTCGGCCTCTTGCTTTCAAGTGTTCAAGTTTATGTTGCCTAACGACTTCTCCTCCGTGCAGACTCTCTGGGGCTGCTGTGATTCGTGCCACTCACGCTCTCTCTCTGAACCGCTGCCTGCTCAGGAAAGACCCTCTGGTAGAAAACTCTCAGTCGCTATTCAGCGCCCCACTCATCAGCTAATTCCTCCCTGCCTGTGTTCATTAATAAACTGTCAAAACGTTCTTCCAGAGTCAGCTCTTTGTGTCCAGATCTTCCAGCCCCCTGACAGGTACCATCATTTTTGTCCAGGCCAGTTTCATTAGTTTGGTTTTTAAAAATATGTTAAATCACAATTCAAAAGCAATGTCTGATTTTCATTTTTTCAGTGAATTTTTATTTATTATTACTTTCGTCAGTTTCAAGTTATTTCAGTGACCATTGTCGATTTTTCTTTCTTTAAATGAAGGGTACCAACAATTTTGTCCACCTCTGTATGCCAAGTTTTTGGCTAATAGCTCTTTGAGAATCATCTTGTTAGTGCAAAAATACAATTTTATGCCTATTGGTTCTTTGATAAGTTTCCTGTTATGTGTAGACACAACACTCGTTCATCCCTTGAGTTAGGTGCCTTTTTTATGCCAGAATGATTCATAAGTCAATTCAATTCAATTCAATTCAATTTTATTTATATAGCGCCAAATCACAACAACCCCCCCTTAAGGCGCTTACAGTCACCTCAAGGCTCAATGTTAAGAGTCTTAACAAAAACAACAAAAAAAAACAACAACAAAAAATCCTCTGAAAATGGCCTAGAGAACTATTGTTCAAGACCACTTTAAAAAAATCAAGAAAGTCTGGCTCCTTGGAAGCAAAATATAAAGAAATTAGGGTTGGCTCAAGAATTTTGCACAGTACTATAGTTTAGACATATATTTATGCTTGCTCTTAACATATCCATATTAGGCCCCTGAAAGACATGAAGACAGCATAGGACCTGAGAGACATTCAACAAAACAATACATACAATACATAACAGGCTCACTTACCAGAAAAAGAACAACACTAACTCCTATGTAGGCAAAGACAATGCACATCCAGATTTCATAGGCCAGTGGGTCCAGAAAGGAGAAGACGCCTGGTTTGGATTTCTGTGGCTTCTTGATCATGATGGAGATTCCCAAAGACATGAAGGGTTTGGAGAAATCGATCACCTCTTCACGGACAAGAGTGATTGTAAGAGGAGCAATTGCAATATCTGCTTTCTGTTGGGGAACAGAGACACAGTGACAGTGTTTGACAATGTGATCGCTTTATGGACTTGAGTTGGAAAGGGCTGCTGGAAAAAGGAGAAGTGGAAATGGACTGGCATTTATACAGTGCTTTAATAGTCTTACTGACCACAGAAGTGATTTTAGACTACAAGCCACATTTAACTATAGTGTCATACAGCGCTTTATTGTAAAGACTGTAAGCACATTATCTAACTTCCATCCATGCCCAATTTCGAATCACCAATTAACCTAACATGCAAGTCTTTGGGACTGTAGGAGCAAACCCACACATGCACAGGGACTACATGCATACTCCACAAGGCCCCAGAGTTTCGAACCAGGAACATCTGTTCATCCTTGTACTTTTTTCGCTCCAAATGCTGCTGAGTGTTCATGCTCCAGGGACCTCATGTCTGCATGAGATCCATAAGGGGACAGATTTACAGTACACCCCGGACAAGTCGCCAACTCAGGGTCGCGGGGGGGCTGGAGCCTATCCCAGCTGTCATAGGGCGAGAGGCGGTTTACACCCTGGAAAGGTTGCCAGTCTGTCGCAGGGCTAACACAGAGTGACAGACAGACAACCATTCACACTCACATTCACAATTAACCTAAATCTCCAATTAGGTTAATTGGAGATTTAGAATCTCCAACTAAACTAACCCCACTAACTGCATGTCTTAGGACTGTGGGAGGAAGCCGGAGTGCCTGGAGAGAACCCATGCAGACACGGGGAGACATTTAACTATTTCATGAAAAATATTAGCCCATTTTGAATTTGATGGGAGCAACACATCTCATAAAAGTTGGGACAGGGGCAACATAAGGCTGAGAAATTAAGTGGTAACAAATAGAAACAGCTGTAGGAACATTTTGCAACTAGTTAGGTTAATTGGCAACAGGTCAGAAACATGACTGGGTATAAAAAGAGCATCTTAGAGAGGAAGAGTTTCTCAGAAGTAAAGAGGCAGACATTCACTAATCTGCAAAAAATTGCATCTATAAATTGTGAAACAATTTGGAATAAAATTGCAAGGACTTTGTATATCTCATCATCATCAAAAGATTCCGAGAATTTGGGGAAATCTCTGTGCACAAGGGACAGGCTTGATTCTGTCATGGAAATCATTGCATGGGCTCAGGAACACTTTAGAAACCATTGTGAACACAGATCACTGTGCAGGTTAAAGCTGTATCAGGCAAAGACGAAGCCATATGTGAACATGATCTGGAAGCCGTCTTCACTGGGTCACAGCTCATTTAAAATGGACTGAGGCAAAGTGTAAAACTGGTCAGATGAATCAAAATATGAAATTCCTTTTGGAGAACATGGACGCCACATTCTCTGGATGAAAAAGGAGAAGGACCATCCAGCTTGTTATCAGCGCTCAGTTCAAAAGCCTACATCTCTGGTGGTATGGATTAGGTCCATAGGCACTAATCCATAGGCATTAGTGACTATGGATTAATTCCATAGGTATTAGTGCCTATGGAACTGGCACCTTGCATATCTGGAAGGTATATACAGGTTTTAGAGTAACGTATGTTCCCATCCAGACGACGTATTTTCCAGGGAAGGCGTTGCATATTTCAGCAAGACAATGCTAACCCACATATTGCATCTATTACAACAGCATGACTTCATAGTGGAAGAGTCTGGGTGCTGACCTTTCACCAACTGAAAACATTTTTCCCATCATGAAACCAAAACTACGACAAAGAAGACCCAGGACTGTTGGAATCCTATATCAGATAAAAATGGGACAACATTTATCTCCCAAAAGTCCAGCAACTGGTCTCTTCACTGTTGTTAAAAGAAAAGGGGATGCTACACAGTGGTAAACATGGCTCTGTCCCAGTTTTTTTGAGACGTGTTTTTTGAGATGTTCAAAATGAGCTAATATTTTTCTTAAAATGGTAAATTTCAATTTAAATATTTGATATATTTTCTATGTTCTATTGTGAATAAAACATGGGTTTATGACATTTGCAAATCATTACATTCTGTTTTTGTTTATATTTTGCACAGCATCCCAACTTTTTAAGAATTAGGTTTGTATTTCTGGGCCCCTGTACTGCTACTCTAGCATAATGGAGCAGAACTTCATGTTGAGGCTCAGAGGCAGGGGGAGATTAGATGCGTAACACAAGACCCATACAAGCCATGGATGTAATACAGACAGCAATTAGTAAATGACCCACTCTATGTTCTGAGCCACAGCCACCACTAAGGTGTCTCCAGTGTGCTCTGTGTACCAGTTTTAAAAGACATTATTGGAAACTACTGAGGTACTGTTCTGCTATTTGATGTTGTTTTGGATTTCTCCAAGCAATGATGACAATTTCATCATTTAACATGAGGATTCAGTGTATTCAACAAGCCAGACCATCACGAATCCTGTCACCTGCCACACCCTGGATTTCAACTGCCAAGCACTCCACAAAGGACCACAGGTGTCAGCAGAAGTCAGGTACTCTACTCTGAGTGCCAGGATTTTGATGGTGAGACAGCGCTGATGAAATACTGAGCATAACTTGATGTGAGGGGTACAGTGGGTACATCCAAACACCCGTCTCTGGGAAGAAACTGATGCCAAAACTCACTGGGAAGAAACTCACTGTGTTTGGTACTTGGTTTTGGCACAGTGAGTTAGGCATGTCATGTATTGCGTTCTTTTCATTAAGTTTTCTTTGCACTCAACACACCAAGTTAGGGAGGGATGGGTAATGGTGGCAGTGTTAGGGTTATTATACATTGGAAATGATGATGTCAGTCAAGCTGTATGTCATAAACACCACATTTTATTGCCCCTTATTTATTGTAATGGCCTCCTGTGTTTTATTACACTGTTTAAAAAAAAGAAAAAAAGAAAAAAAGAAAATACCCTAGTAATTTTCTGCCAGTACATTATCTGTTTTTTTTAATGGAAGTCTATGGGCACTGGGCATGGTACATTGTACTTTATTTTTACTGAATTTTATTTCAATATACTTTATATCATAAATATCACATTTTATGACCACCTAATTTATTGTAATGAATATTTTAATTTATTACTTTATTGCATGTCATAAATACTAGATTTTCTTCCCACATAATTTATTTTTACAACTTTGCTTTATTGAAGGTCATCATTTCCTAATTCTATAACTTTGTTACTGTTTGGGGACTCCATTGTCCTATTTCAGTGCTCAAGTGGCCAACAACAGTGAGACCTGAGGTGAGGTGTGATTGGGAGGAACAGCCTGTCTGATCTAAACAAGAGTGCTGTTTTGTTATTGTACTTCTGTGCAAATCACAGATTGTCCATAATGAACACCATGTCCAAGCATAAGGATGTTCGTAAGTATACTTGGCACCAGACGCCCTAGGTTGCAGGTCGATGATCGATCTTGTAGTTGTATCATCAGATCTCAGATCTCAGAGCTAAATTTGTCATGTGTAAAGTGGGGATTTTTGCAAAAGGTTTTGTAAATATGCCCTCAAATATGCCTCATGCTATGCTGAGGGCATGCTGGCATGTGACAGAAGGAGCAAACAGTTGCTATCTTCCTGTCTATGTTTCAGGAGCAAAGGTACAAATTTTTTTTTGAGTAGATTTTCCAGCCAAGACTTGGAAAGTCACATCCGTAGGCAGAGTTTTCCTCACTCCCAGGAGGATCATTGCTGCTTAGATTAGGGATTGCAATGTGGAATATCAGGTCTTCTTTTTATACTGTATGTGGCATGACAAAGGCATACCCAGCTGTCTCAGGTAGCTCTGGCAGTGTCTCCAGTGTTTTTCCAGTCTGGAAAGTTCCCCTTCCAAATGATAAAGGCAATGATGGCATCTGAGTCTTTATCCTTTAAAATGACGGACAGATTGCCATATAGTAAAACAGTACTAATGGGTCAGTTGTTGTTACAATCTTGGAAGACAGAGTGGTGACCAGGTCACAAATCCGTTGGGCTGACAACAGCATTATAAAATATCATGGAAGTAGGAACAAAAGATCTTCCAAAGAGCTTTGTCAGCGCAGTGCGTTAAGAGGACTGCTACGTTTACTTCTGTGAACCACCAAAATAGTAGTTGTGGAGAGGGTGACTATTGTCAAAGATATAGTCTGCACCTTCTTCACCATCCACCACAATTACCCATTACCAACCCAGCCTTCTTCACCAACTTGTCCAGCCTCTTAGTGTTCTTATCCATCATACTGCCTCCCAACACACAGCAGCAAAATGTAGGACACTGGGAACAACAGTCTGATAGATCATTCAGTGTATGCATGTAGATGCTGTTTATTCAAAGTGTGAGGAAAAACAGCCTGCTCAGCCTGTTCCTGTAGAAGACACCTGTATTCACCGACCAGTCCAGTGTGTCATCAAGGAGGACACCTAGACCTCACTGTCCTCCCCACGGATGTTAATAGGCTGAAGCAGGAGCTTACACCTACAGAGATCCACAATCATCTCCGTCGTCTTTGTTATGTTCTGAACCAGGCAGTTCATATTGCTTCAGTCACTAAAAGCTCCAATCAGAGTCCTATAGAGCTCAGGAATTGCAATGCATTCTGGGTAGTCGCTGCCATGTTGTTCACCCAAACCAAAATAAAGATAGACGCAGATGGTAATAAGGAGGAAAACACACTAGCGAATGATGAAAAGAAACACCCAAATGATATGTGAGAAGATTAGCAGCATGATACGATGCAGAGAGAAGCTAAATAAGAAGTGTTATTGGGAGAAAATAATGGTAATAGGATCGATATGAACACAAAGAATGGACACTTTAGCTACTGATGCTCAAGTTCCCCAACATTTTATCAAAACCCGTTTGTCGTGAGCACTTACACATCAAACAAGAATTATAAATCGCTTCAAGGTCGCATTCAGGCGTGTGGGACTAAGTCAGGCATTCTTCAATGCTTCTTGACAATAAATTTTATACTGTTGGAAAGTGTGTTTATTTCCCTTTAAATGGTGCCACATTTGTAGGGAAAATGCATTTTGTGGGCTGAGCAGCAAAGTTGAGTATGTGGGTTTTGCCCATGAAGAACAAATCTTCTCTGTCAATGCCAAACAGGTTATTCTGCTATTGACTCGTTTGGTTTAATTTACTGGATTGGATGATCAAAGTCTGAAGAAACAAGACATATTGGCAATTCAACAATTTATTCATTTAACAAACAGGGGCCTCAGTAGCATGTGGAAGAACCATACACAGCGACAACAGCCTGGCACCTCCTCGTCATGCTGGTCACCAGCTTGGTCACACACTGCTGTGGGATGGCATCCCATTCTTCAACCAGCATTTGTCGCAAGTCAGCCATTGTGGTTTTGTTGGTCACTCTGGCACAAACAGCACGCCCAAGCTGAACCCAAATATCCTTACTTTTTGTGCTAAGTTTAGTTTATTTCATGTATCTAAGACTGTACTGTAATATTTTTGTAATTTTCAATTTTGTATTTCAACCTATATTTTTACATCTCATAGCACTGCATACACACCTATAAAGCATAAAGTTCTACTTGGTATTTAATGTTGCAGTGTAATAATATCCTTACATGTTCTACCTTTTAGTTGCATTAAACTGTGAATCTTAATAAAAGTCATTCAGATGTGAAGTACTTTTATGTCATTTATTATGGCACAATTTTTATTACAACATTTTGTGTTCTAGTGCAGCAGGACTAGTCTCTTTGCTCTCCGTTGATACCGGTCAGAGGTAGCCACAATGACTTCTGTAATAGTACCCAGTCAGGATCACTCTGTCGCATTTCAAAAGCTGGTTTGCCTAAAACAAAAGCAAGATTTTGTTTATGTTGGCTATGTTGAAGCTGCTCTGCAACCTGTAACCATGTAACAGATGTGTGCCTGAAGTGTAATGATAGCACCCAGTAAGATCACACTGTCACTGCCACATCTAAGGTGTGTACTGTAGTAACAACCCTACGACATGTAACTACAACAGTTAAATATGCTAGAATTATAACTTACCAGTATGACAATGCTGTCATTGCATGAACATATTTTCCGAAATGTTGTTGAAGGTGATGTTTTTGCTTCTTCCAACTACAACCCAAGTTGTTGACTCCAGGACCTTAGCTCTTTATTGCTGCTTTCAACCTGGAAAGTGCAAAAATCTTACTCCATTCCATAAAGGGTTTCCATTCCGGTCACATGTTCAATTTTGTAATTTTACAACAAAGCAACTCACAATTCTGATGGGTTTCTAATGTCCACAATTTAACTTTCAAACCCAAAAGCAACCTCTATCTCTGTATATTCAGTGTATACAACTCAGACTTGCATGAACAACAGTCCCATAGTGCATTGCAGTGGTGACACCACGATCCTGAGCTCTATATTCCCCTTTCTGCCCATTCCGTATGTACGCCACAATAGCTGTATCACCAGAATACTTGTGAATGTGGTAGAAGTCCGGCTTATATTTAAAGTCTGCTGTGTATAGTGTGAAGAGGAATGGGGCCAGAACAGTCTCTTGAGGGGCAACAACGTTGCTCACTACTGTGCTGAAGATACAGTTCCCCAATTTGACAAGCTGCAGTCATTCAGTGAGGGAGTTATAAATCCAGGAGATGATGGTAGAATCCACCCCCAGCCTCCCCAGTTTATCACTAAGAATGGAGGGAGTGTTAAGGGAGTCTGGAAACGGCATTACTTGTTTTGTTTTTTTTATGCTTTGCTTTGTTGGTGGCTGACAAGGTCTTGCCTGTGGAATATACAACTTCCCAGTTAAGTTAGGTTAGTGTCCAGCTGAGCTTTTCGAATTCTTGAATTCTTCCTTTGGGCATGCTTTTGTTGTTTTCCTTTCTTTTTTTTAATTTTCTGAGTAATCCTGGGCGGGGATAAACTACCTGTTGGGGGTAGGCAATTCAGGGCTCCTGCTTCTGAAGCTTTTGCCTTTCAAGTCACTTGGAGCCCAGCATGCTTCAATCCAATTCAATTCAATTTTATTTATATTGCAAAAATCACAACAACAGTTGCCTCATGCCGCTTTATGTGTTAGGGTAAAGACCCTAAAATAATGGACAGAGGAACCCCAACATTCAGACGACCCCCTATGAGCAAGCACTTGGCGACAGTGGGAAGGAAAAACTTTTAACAGGAAGAAACCTCTGGCAGAACCAGGCTCAGGGAGGGGCAGCCATCTGCTGCAACTGGTTGGGGCTGAGAATCCAACCAGGGAAGCATTGCTGCATCTTTCTACAT
>VVAS01066874.1:8972-20426 GCA_015103295.1 Ptychochromis oligacanthus
AGATACATACCAACCCGACCCCCCCCCCCCACTCAAACCCTGTGTTTGAGTCGTGTTGGGGATGGGACCCAGTAACAGAGCTTGCAGGCGAGCGGCAAGGTTAAAGAGGCGAGGGTAATTGCTGTAACCTATCTGGGTGGAAAAATGTTTGCTCGTGTTCACAGTGTACTCTTGACTGATGCATTTGGGCATGAAATTGTTCCCCTTTCCACCCTAGCAAGCCCCAAGCCCAAGTACATAGCCCATTTCTAGCCAGGCCAGTTGGCCTTTCTGCGTCTGTGTGTCTTCGTACGCCAGGGTTTTCTGTTTGCCTTCAGCGGCCTGCGTTGAGTGTTTACTTGAGTGTTTGTTGATCAGTGTGTTTGTGGGGGGTGGGGTATGGAGAGGGAGTGGAGGGTGGATGAACACTGGGTGTCAGCTGGCCCTCTCCATTCCTCGCAGACTGACAGAATAAGTGAGCGAGCGGCGCAGTGATTATTGGCTGCACTGAGAACTGTAGCAGAATGATCACTGAGCATTTCACGCTAAAATCAAAGAGTATGGGAGAAGCTGATTCGAGGACTGCGGTTCAAGTGCATCTGGAGAGGAAAGATATTAGCATATGTTCACTCATATATTAATAGAGGAATGTGTTTCTGTGTGTGTTTTCGGTCCGTGTACTTTGCGGCCAACAGATTTTCGTTCAGAAACGAGAAAACAAAAAACAGGAAATGGCTCGTTTCCTGATTACCATTTCAACAAAAGGAGAAACAACAAAAGGAGAAACAAACCTTTTCCCGTTTTTTGTTTTGTTAAAAAATACACAGAAAACAGAAAAATAAACCGTTATCTAATTTTATTTGACGTGCTTAAAAATTAAACTTTATTAATTAAAAATCCGTAAATCTTTTTTTTTTTTCTCAGTTTTGTGTTGATTTTTTTCATCCTGACCCGGAAGTTGTCCCCATAAGTTTGACAGTAGCATTCTCACGTCAGTAGAGGGCGTGGCCAGCCCCTGCTCCGCACGTTCCTCTCAGAGAAACCCCGTCTCGTTCCAAAGTGGGTACATAACGCTGAAGCGAGATCATTACAAGACTTTCCGTTTTTTTTTTTCTTCTGTTTTCTGCAATAAAACCTGCATATTCGTGCAAAGACATGTCTCGTTTGATGCCTGTCTGACTTCAACCCATGGCTCTAAATTAAACCGCCAACGTCCGTGTGGGAGAGTTCGATCATTTCCGGGTCAGGGTAAATTGTAAGAAAGAAAGAAAAAACTCAACACAAAATGAGAAATAAGATTTCGAAATCATAAAACTGTTCGTTTTTTTCTTTTCTGTGTGTTTTTAACCTGATCCTGGTAATCAGGAAACGAGCCATTCCCTGATTTTTGTTTTCTCGTTTCTGAACGAAAATCCGTTGGCCGCAAAGTACACGGACCGTTTTCTCTCATGACTTCTTTTATGATGGAAGAATTTCATGCTATTTCATGGCCATGACTTACAGCCCTTAACGATATGGCAAATATTAGTGTTGTACAGGTTATATAGTAACCTGTACAACACTAATATGACTCAGTTCTTGTGTGAGCATGTATTTGTCATGGTTTTGGTTTTGTTTGGCTTCAGTTTTTATTTACCTCTGTTTTTACCCTCCTAGTGTTTCTTAGTATTGACTTTTTTTCCCCCATGTTTAATGCATTTACTTGTCTGTGGGCTCCTCTCATTTCTCTGTTTTGTGCTACCTTGTCTCCTACCTCCTCTGTCCTCCTGCCAATTACCAAGAAATCAATCACGGTGCGGTGTCTTGAAGGATGTCCCAGTTCTTCCAATGCATCTTGATGAGAGAGGAGCCAGGAGAAAGGAGGTTTTCCAGAGGAGCTATGAGCAGGGATGCCTAAGTGTATACTTTGCTTACCTCTTCTCACCCATGACGTATAAAAGAGACACACCACTGGAATATACAAACTGTGGAGGGAATAGGAATCCACAAATAATAGGTCTTTTTTCATTACAGTTTATGTGATAAATTAGAAGCTATGCTATCTATTGTTATCACATTGTGCCAAGTCGTGATGGTGATTAGAAGTAAATAGATGTTGTCATTAACTCATCTGGAAGAGACTGTAAAATACAGCAGTAGGCTATAATAAAACAATGAATAAATGTCAGACTTAATTGACACTGCATTTAAATAAAAGATCTAAAGAGAGGGTGTCTGATTTTATTAAATGCTTGTTGCCTCGACTCTTCTCACATTCCCCTTCCCTGATTCCTCAGATTGTACATCCTTGATGCCTCTCCTTGCCTCCTCTTCTTGTGTCTTAGTCCCTTCCAGAAGAGATACGAGCTGAGGAGGTGAGGAAGAAACATGAGGAGAGAAGAGACGAGGCAGCGTGCATTTAACAACATGAGGCACCATTGCTTCGGAGCCTCATTTTAAAGCAATGTCAATTAAATATGACGTTCGGCACAGCTGCATCATTTGTCAATTGTTTTCTTACAGCCTGCTGTATTTTATGATCTCAGATGTCAGATACGCTCAACAGTTTTCATAACAACTTTTATATTTAAAGCTGCTTTTAATTAAAGTCACTCTTTGCCGCAATGTGACAACATATCATACCTTTTTTAATCACACACACACTCACAAACCTTAAAGGACAGAAAATGACTAACTTATGAACACTCATCTGTAGAGTCTTCCTCCCACCGTGGTTTGTATATCCAGCTGTGTGTCATGCCTCTTTTAAACATCATGGGTAAAAATACCTCTGCAAATGATGCACGTGTCCTTGTTCATACACTATATGGACAAAAGTACTGGGCTACACATTACACCTACAGGAGCTGCTCAGCCATGGAAACGCATGCCATGAAGCTCCCGGTGCACAGTTTTTGTGCTGATGTTAGTGTTAATGTTACTCACTATGTGCCTCAGCACTCGGCAACACCGCTCTGTAATTTTATGCGGTCTGCCATGTAAGGTTGCTGTGGTTGCTAAACGCTTCCACGTTGCAATAATACCACTAACAGTTGATGGTGGAATATCTAGGAGGGAAGAAATTCTCCTCGCCCCTCTTTCCTGCTGATGCATTTTAGGAACTGAGACATCCTTCAAGGACAGAGGAAAGGAGAGGCAAAAAAAAATAGAGAGATTCCTTGGTTCTTCACCTACTTACATCTCAGCTGGGATGGTCTAAGATAACAGGAGAGAAGGAAATTAATAAAAAAAAAGTACAAACTGAAAAATTAGAACAGGGGTCCGTTGAATTTGGTAATCACTTTCCTTGTGTCTTTGCTTCTTTTACTTCCCGCCTTTTGTCCTTTTCCTGCCTTTAGATTAGCTGCCCAGCTTCAGTTAGTTTCACCTGTGCTTTGTTTCCTATCTAGTTGTTATTAGTTTATAAAGTTTATAATTTTATCCTTTTTACCTTCCTGTTGGATCATCTTTTGCTTAGACCCTTGTTGATGTAACCTGGCAGTGCTAGTTCTCCAATAAAGTTCTCTTTGTTTGCCCAATTCTGAGTCCTGCATTTGGGTTCCTTATCTGTGTATTTAAGTTGTTGAGCAACAAGAAAACCACAACACAAATAATCCAACATGCCTCCTGCTGTGTTATTTGCTTGAGATACACCGCTCAGAAGATGTTTGTTTTCACTGCTACTTTTTTGTGATATAGTAACTGTCAAGGGGGAAAAGCAACGTTCTGTACGGTGTGCCCCATGACAGTTGTGTGCCAGAGAAATAATAGAAGCAGTTGGCACCCAGTTGTGAAAAACAAACTCTTTTTCTGCATGATTGCATTGATAGGGACCATTGTTTCCATGAAAGTGTTACAAAATGGCTCTTATTCATCAAGACACAAATTACACATCTTTATTGAATTTGTGCTATTGATTAGTACAAAAACCAGTGCGTAGTTGTTATTATAATAAGCACAAGCATATCAATCATGTTACTTGTTGTTACCGTGTTGCTTTTTGCTGTATGCTGAGTACGATGGCTGAAGTTAAAACTGTATCCTCACCAGCTCATGAGAGGACACACAAAAAAGCAGCATCCCTATTCTGATAGTGTTTAAATAAATAGAAGCATCCAGGACTTGCTCCCATAAAGTCATAAAATGTAGATGCCCATTGCTATCTTTAACTCCACCAAATAATAGTATGACGCTACACAAGAAAGCTTGTGTACTTACATTACTGGAGATAAAAACACTTTATTAATCAGTTCCCTTCAATTTACTTTTGTTTTTTTCTCTTTTGGTAAAGCTCAGACCCCAAAAAAATTTGTATTGGTGTCATAAAAAAAGGCAGAATAAGACAGATCATTCCCTTCAGAGCATGTAGCTTGCTTCATGGAAAATCCTTGAAACAAGTTGATTGATTGGATGTGAAATTATATCTCCCCGGTGGCAAGGAAATGGAAATGACACTAGAAGACTTGATGCTAGATTAAATGACTTGTTCCACCGGATGTTTTCTATGGTGTAGGCATGGCTTTGCCCTTAAGATGATCCCACAACGGAGAAGGGGGTGGTGGGTGGTGGGGGTAAGTTGATAGCCTAATGGAGTGGATGAGCAATGGTGCAGATGACGCAGGATGAAGGGGTGGCAGTCATTTGATGAATGGATGAGAGAGAGGAGAGGGGCCGAGGTGGGAGGTAGAAAGATATGAAATGATAGAGAGGAGTAGTCTTTAAATGCTACATCATGGTGGCTGTTCATTTCATTTACCCCCTCTTCTCCTTTCAGGGTGCACATTTTTCTTGTGCGCTTCCTCCTTTTTTCCCCTCAGTTTCAGTTCCTGCACTCGTGACATTCATACTTTCCTTCATCTCCTTGCTTCTTCTTTTCTGGCTCCTTTCGTGCTTTCAGTCTTTACCTTCCACGTTTCCTGTCTTTAGGACTTTAACTTTCACTTTTCCGATTTCATGCTCCATCCTTCCCTCCTCATTCTCTCTTCTTCTCTCCTCTCA
This sequence comes from Ptychochromis oligacanthus, assembly GCA_015103295.1. Classification (NCBI taxonomy): domain Eukaryota; kingdom Metazoa; phylum Chordata; class Actinopteri; order Cichliformes; family Cichlidae; genus Ptychochromis; species Ptychochromis oligacanthus. Next base: position 13,929 of record VVAS01066874.1, read on the forward strand.
GCATTTCATTCCTTCCACTCCTACCTCATCTCATCTTCTGCCTATTTCCCTAATGCCTTCTTAATATCGGCCTCCGTCGTTTCTTACCCTGCCTTCATTTTCTCGACTTTGTCTCCTATTTTTATTTCACTACATTTGTCTAACCTCCCTGGTTACTAGCTGTCGTGCTTAATTTCTCCTCCTCCTCCATCCTCATCTCCTTGTGACCTCTATCTCTGCCTTTTTGGCACTCTCCCGCCCACTCCCCCACCCCCGACCTCTCCCAACAATGTTTCCACCACCCCATTACTTTACTTCCCCATGTTTTCCAACCTCTTTTACATGGAGCAGTCCCTTGCCTCCTCTCCATGGCCCTTTCTCTGTCTTGTAAGCGGGGCAGGTGGCAGTGCAAGTACATGCTTTCAGTGGGACATGCCTGTGCTCAGATTTAAATAGATAATGGCAGAGCCTTAGTGCTTGTTGGGCCCTCTGAATAATGCAGGAGATCCTGAAGGCATTGTTGCCAGGCATCGCTGATGGTGACATGCATACGCCAGCCCACAGGCTTGCAATATTGATAGCCAGAGAGAGGAAGGGACTCGGTGGCAGTTATATTATTTTTGCCTCCTATAAGCCAGCTTTGCTTTTTATTCTTAAAGTTCACTCAGATACTCAAGCTGAAGGGGCTGTCCTCGCAAGAAAAAACAGCAAATGGTCAATAATGTCACTTCCTGGTCACATGGATCTCTAACAGCTGGGGAAAGCAGCGTGATATTGTTAGAGAGCCACAAAGCCAACATAGGGGGGAAGCTGAGGTTGTTTGATGCTTTCACAAAACATTAGACAACAGTTCATTTTCCACTCTTTTCAGTTTTGTTTCCTTTCACCAACTTGTTTTCTGCAAGCAGGTGTTTTTTTTGTTGTTTTGTTTTTTAATTTTAACCCATGAACTTACACTATTCAGCAGATTTAGTAAGCCCCATTTAAAAGTATAATTTCGATTGTGTGCTTATGCTAAAGTTTGCACTTGTCCATTAATATTATATGTTTCCAGGTATCAGAGGAGTTCTGAACTTGCAGGAGCAAATTGTAGACATTAGCTAAAATATTATGCATGTTCTGTAATACTCAGTTGTTCTGTGTTTTGTTGCATTATGTGTATAGTTCGAGTGAAAGACAAAAGGAATCAGTGAAAAGACCATTTAAATGTCAGTTATAGGCTATTTAATTTGAGAAGGTAGTTACATTACTTGCACAGTCCCTAAGTAGTGGAATGACTCTTGTACACCACTTTTGTTTCCGTAAAATTTCTTTTGAAAAAGCCTTATAAGCATTTACTTTTATGAATGTAATAGAGTGTTCTTATTCTTTAGCTTCTGTTAACTTAATCCCAAGTCATAATAAAATAAAATATATAATCTGACTTAAAGTGGACCTGTTATGCTTATTTCCAGATCAATATTCATATTGTGGACTCTATTAGAGTAGCTGTGCATGATTCACAATTCAAAATAATCCTTATTTATCTCATGGTACATTCAGACTAGGAAAAGCAGTAGTTGGGGACCGCAGCACAACCAAAACTATTGCGACTGTGTGCAATAATTGAACTAGCGATCTCGCTGCCTTTGAAATGGTTGCTTTGAAGACAGGTCTATGACTGCTCATAGTCAGTTGCCATCTTTAAAGTGACTTTGGTGTGTCAAGACAGTGATAAAATGGCAATAAGACGGAGTCAGTCTGTGTTCAGTTTGCGAATGAATAAGGGTCATTTTGGCAATTGCATGCATTCTGTTTATGATAATATGGTGATTAACTGTGAAAAAGTATTGGCAAAAAATTGCAAATCTGTTGCTGTCTGCATACACAGAAATTCACATTAACTACTTACATTCAGAGTCCAGTGAGAACCTCATAGATCTGAAACAGAAATTCAGAAATTCCTCCACAAATAGTGATGTAGTTGCTGCAGGATGGTGATTTAATTGCACAATGACATAAGCCACTTGGAAATCTTGCTTTTATATAGGAATATAACCAGGATACAACCAGTTGGCAACCAGTTGAGTCAAGTCCCCTATTGCAAAGTGATGTGCCACGCGGTCATCGACGCAGATTGATTGCAATGTGCTGGCAATCTGTCTTTGTTTACAAACTGGATGGCAGCTATTTGCAATCCTTTACCAATCTGTCTGAGGATGACTGCAGTCAGTCCGAGTCGGACCGCGATTGTTCAGAGACAGGTTGCCTCCCACCAGGAGACCCGTGAAATCACCTTGCAATCAAAAATGGTTGCCCACAGTTAAGTGCAATCACCAGGTAACCACTGATTTTTCCTAGTTGCAAGGAGGTTGCCGCTCTATTTTTACTCTAGTGGGACCGAGCCATTATACTGACCTTTGCCCTTCAGCCCATCCACTGTCTGAAACAATACATGTTCTGTCCCTTGGAGCAAACTTTCCTCCGATTGGCTGCTCTTTGCAAACAAAAGATTTGAACAGTAGGTGGGTGAGACTTTGGTGCTCACAGCCACAGAACAGACAAGAGTAATAAACAGTGTTCACAACAGTCCTAAGCTTATGGCTCATAGGGATTACTTTGGCCACTATTAACATTTTAACAGTATATTTAGGATGGAAAAACATACTAGGTTCCATTTTTCACAAGTTATAACATTTTGTGCATCCATTGTGGACAAACACTGATAAAATAAGGTTTATCTATTAATCAGAGAAGATAAGTCTTTCACTTTGGCAGGTTTGTAGTCCATACAAAGCACAGGGTGAGCGTGCGCATTACTTACCTACCTATTAAATGACAGTGTCATTGGATCTCATGTCATGCTCTTATAAAACATAATTACAGGGATGATTGTTGAGCTGTGTCTCTTTCTCACAAGCCACTGCACTGATGACTGGGAGTGTTATTCATTCCGTCATGATCATTAATTCTCTGGACTGTGACGCAGCTCATCTCATCTGAGCTCGGCTGGTCTATCAGAGCACTCACAGATGATTTGTAACGCCTCTTGTCAGTTAGGAAAATGAAAGAAACTTGACTTTAAACGAAACAGGCTCTTTCTTCAATTAAAAGGTAGATTTATTAGCTCATTAGCTGCCATTCTTTTTAACAAAATGTGATTTTTTGAGTTTTTAGGCTGCTCAAGGTTTTAAGGACAGTCATGTGGAAAAAAGGCAGAAACTAACAAGAGGGGACAAATAATGACGAGAGAAACAAGAGGAGCAGTAAAAATAAGAAAAAAAAATGCCCCATTGTCTTTTGGTATCCTTGCACTGGTGCTTAAGGAAAGAAAGGGAAAAAATGAGGAAGAGAGTTGTGTTTGTGACCCCATCTTGTTATTTTCTCTCTGGCTTGTTTTCGCTACTTTTTCTGTAAAGCCTTCTCCTGGAGGGCGCTTCTTACTTTTCAAGAATACAGGGCTGGTCCCTCAGGGGGGCATTTTAGGGAGCTGTTTGTTTGTGGCTGCCTCCAACTGTCTGTCAGAGAGAAAAAAGGAGGAAGGGGAGGTGCGGAGAAAGGGAGATGGAAATGGAGGAGAGGAAGGACTAGTCAGTGTTTGATCAGTGGGGTGCTGAGTCACACTGGGATGTGATCAAGAGATTGGTGTTTTGTGGTAGAGGAGAGAAAACACAAAGAAAGACAAAGAGACTTTCTAAATGAGAGTTCTGAGAAGTAAAGTCTCAGTTGGTTGCCTTCTGCCTTCAAGATGTCTTTCACCCATGCAGACACATATGCACCAAATATCTTTTTCCTTTTTCCCCTCTCCTCTGTCTCTCTCTCTCTCTCTCTCTCTCTCTCTCTCTCTCTCTCTGTGGGGGACTCTTTGAGTCTGTATGTAATCTGTGAGGTAGATGAAGAAAAAAATCCAGTGATGTATTTTGCCATCCATCAGAGGTGCGATGCAGTTATTGCAACACTGTCGGCTGTCGGCGGTGTTCTCACCAGGAGCTGGCAAATGAGGGTCCTAAAAGCTTCACTTTTACACCTCCAACAAAACTGAGCCTCCTCTAGGATGATGCTGTGTAGGTATTGTAATGGGATTATTAGTATGTCACAAGTACTCGCTGTGCATGTCACTAGAAATACATCACTCTTAGTACTTATAGCAGCTCCAAGTAGTTTTATCATAGTTGTATTTGAGTGAATATTAAGGAGGGAAGGGAATGAAACCATTTTGGATGGGTGGAAACTGCAAAATTATAAATGTAGTACATCTGACTAGGGATATAGCAGTTGTGAAATTCTAAGCCTATACTGATGTTTAAAAATATTTGGCCAATAGCTGATTCAGACACTGAAATTTTTTAAGTATTGTTTTGCTTGTTTTGTTTTTGTTGGGAATTTTTTCTTTGCTTCCAGAAATAAAGAATTCTTTGAACATATTGCCAGCACATAATAGATAGGATACAAATTACAAATAAAGGCCATTGAGAGTGGTGAATACCATTTTATTTGACATTATACAAATAGCAGTTAGCAAGGCTAATATTAGCCATTACTAGTACTTGCTAAATATAAAGTCATGTGAAAAAAAAGGTTTTCACAGAACTCAATGCAGTCCTGTGAAAAACTAAGTACATCCTTACTTACTTTTACTGCCTGGTGCTCCTAATGCACTTAATTGCTCATCAGCAAGTGTGGCCACATCTATAAAAGCATAATGGGAAAGCATTCAGGTGTGTGTTAACACAATGCCACAACCTTCCCAGGAGTAGATGTCCAAGCAAATTCACCCCAAGGTCAGATTGTGCAATGCTCAGAGAAACTGCAAAAAACCCAAGAACTACATCTCGGACTCTACAGGCCTCAGTTAACATGGTAACTGTTAATTTTCACGCCAATACAATCAGAAAAAGACTGAACAAGTATGGCTTGTTTGGAAGGGTTTCCAGGAGAAAGCCTCTTCTCTCTAAAAAGAACATGACAGGGTGGCAAAGCTGCATCTGAACAAACCACAAGACTTCTGGAACAATGTCCTTTGGACAAAGACGACCAAAGTGGAGATGTTTGACCATAATGCACAGCACCACATTCTGTGAAAACAAAATCAGCACATCATCATACCAACTGTCAAGCACGGTGGTGGAGGGGTGATGATTATGGGTTTGTTTTGCAGCCACAAGACCTGGGTACCTTGCATTCACTGAATCCACCATGAATTCCTCTGTATACCAAAGTATTCTAAAGTCAAATGTGAGACCATCTGTCCGACAGCTAAAGCTTGGCCCAAACTGGACAATGGAAAATAATGATCCCAAGCACAGCAGCAAATCTACAACAGAATGGCTGAAAAAGAAAATAATCAAGGTGTCACAATGGCCCAGTCAAAGTCCAGACCTCAACCCAACTGAAATACTGTGGCTGGACCTTAAGAGAGCTGTGCATAAATGAATGCCCTCAAACCTCAATGAACTAAAGCAACGTTGTAAAGAAGAGTGGTCTGATAAAGTCAAACAGCAAAAAATTACTTCAAGTTATTGCTGCTAAAGGTGGTTCTATAGCTACTGAATCATGTGGTGTACTTAGTTTTTACAGGACTGCATAGGGTCCTGTGAAAACTCTCTTTTTCATATGACTGTATATGTGCATCCTTACAAAAATATTTAACAACAGCAAATTTAGGACAAATATTATCACACAAACCAAACATTTCATCTTTTTGCACAACAGGAAATTTTGGATGTTTTTTACCTCTGCAGTGATGCCATATGTTGCCAAACACAGTTTCACGTTATTCTAAGCTAACAGGAATTGTGGCCTTTCCTGACACCATATTACAATAGTCAATTCATTGCACTTACTCCATTTAGCTGTCATTTTTTTATTTGCTTTTAAGTCTGTTTATTAGAGTTTCTAACTGAGAGAATCTGTTTAAGTTTCAATTAGTATTTAAAAGATAATTTGACAGTTGAATGGAATATGCTTTTTACATACCCAGACGAAATTGCAAGTTTTTCACTTACAACTTCCCAAAAGTAAAAACTTCAGCATGATGTCATTATACTAACTGCAATTCTAATTTCCACTAGGAGACATCTTGGGTTAAATGTATCTCTTCTAGCTGAAGGACAGAGACAGCAGCCAGAGCCAGTAGGAAAGCAAGAAGCAAGAAGGCTGTCACATAGCTCTGACCTGACTGCATACAGGGGAACAGAGGTCCAGTGGCCTGACATGATACTGGGGGAACCCTGACCTCTTTCTTGGATGTGATGGCTACAGCTAATGAGGCAACACACTGCTTATAAATTCAGTGAGAAGGGAACAGAGTTTAACACAGAAATGATTTTATTCTTTGACAGAGTTAAGCGATTTAAGCATTAGCAGCAGCAATAGTATTACTTTTACCAGCAGTAACGATCCAGGTTGTGGTTGTTCAATATAGAACAAAAGTTGAGTACCTCAGGTTTGGAGACTATAGATGTGACTCCTCGCTGTGCAAACATGGGTGGCAAATGCAGGGAAACCAGCAGGCGCATAAATAGATAAGAGACAAGCTCC
>VVAS01066903.1:0-11205 GCA_015103295.1 Ptychochromis oligacanthus
AAAAAAAAAAACATTCCTCTGAAAATGGTCAGGTACAAGGACTGGACTGTAAATGAGTGAAACAGCAGCCAATGTCCAACGAAAAACTTTGAAAGACCTTCAGAACACCTGGAGAACTATTGCTCCAGACCATTTTAAAAAGCATAAAAAAATGAGGGGTGACTCAAAACTTTTGCATAGTAGTGTATTTTATTATATTTATATTTTATATCCATCCATCCATCTTCTTCCGCTTATCCAGTTTAGGGTTGTGGGGTGATGGAGCCTATGCCTGATGTCATAGGGCAAGAGGCGGGGTATAGCCTGGACAGGTTTCCAGTCCGTCGCAGGGCTAACACAGAGAGACAGACAACCATTCACTCTCACATTCACGCCTATGGTCAATTTAGAATCACCAATTAACCTAACCCCATGCATGTCTCTGGACTGTGGGAGGAAGCCAGAGCACCCAGAGTGAACCCATGCAGACACAGGGAGAACATGCAAACTCCACAAAGAAAGGCTCCAGACTAAATTTGAACCCAGGACCTTCTTGCTTTGAGGCACCAGTGCTAACCACTGCACCACCTTGCTGCCCATTTTATATTTTATTTTATAGTAAATAAAACCATAAAAGTTAACCGTTACAAGCAATTAATTCACTAAAAGGGTGAAAAAAGTCATGTTCTGTAGATTCAGTTCATTAGTCAAATGTGGAGGGTAGCATTTTGAGCAAAGGTTGAGGCTTGACTAAGCACAACACTGGATCCTCTAATTGCCATAACAACACATGACTCAAGACTAGCGTCATACAAAAGATTTGTTTGTTGCCACACAAGTGGATCTGCGAGTGGGTGTTGTGCTTAAGGAAAGGGAATAAGGATTTGCACAGCCACTAGCGAACAAACAGTTGTTAATTTGTGCTTCATTAATACCAGCTGCTTGAGTAGGCTCAGTTGATCTCCATGTCAACATACACTATTAAGTCAATCATGCAGCTTGACTGCTTGCTGAGAAACCAATCATAATTGATCCCTTTGCCTCACTGTGAGCAAGAAAGAGAAACACCCTGCTGGCTTGTCAAGTGCCAGAAATGCTCCTTCAAAAAGACATCTTGATGATACAATCCCTTGGCACACTCTGGGCATTTGTCCATCACTTTGAACATTAAATGAAAGTGTGACAGATGACATCAGTCATTATGAAAAGCCTGTCATTGCACTGTCATTGCACTACAGATCTCTGCAGATCTCAGTATCAAGTCCACCTAACACTTTACAGGTGATGATGGGAATACTGTAGTCGGACTGCAGTTCAAAAATGGAAGAAAAAGTTGTTTTCTGAACTGAAATGATAAATTGCACATTAGGATTTTCTTTTTATTTTATTTATTTCTTTTTATTTTTACACATTTAAAATAAGAATATTCCCTGATCAATGGCAAGATGAGTGATGAAAAGGATCCAAAGCTTTGATGTCACATTTTACAGCAGCTAAAAAGACATTTTTAATAAAGTTTGCAATTTAAATGCAGTATAATATGTTGTTAAAAACTCTTTGCATCAATATCTAAGTTACCTGGCTGTATGATGGAAGCAATATCTCGCAATAGAATTTACAGCAAAGAGAGATGTGACTCCTGAGATGGCATAAATTGATGACCGCTGTGCACAGGCACCTCTGTGGACAGAGTGTGCCAGGCTAAATCAGGATAACCAAACAGAGTGAGCCGGTTTTTTTTCCTATCAGTGCTGCTGAAGTAACCACAGGCCCAAAGGTCTCCTGCAACTCCAGATGGTCAGTCTGTCCTTGAGTGGTCAGAATAAAAGTTAAAGAAGCAGGCTTCTGAAAAGGCTATTCATTTAATATAGGCAGGGGGTTTTGTTGGGAAAGTGAGTAAGAACACAGTTCCTCTGCTCAAAGACAGTAAGTGTATATAAAAGGTAGAAAGAGCAACCCGGATGATTTTGGGATTTCAGTTTTAAAGCCTTTGGTATTTTGACTGTTGCTGTTCCTGTTTTTGTTTTTTGTTTGTTTGTTTTCTAAACCACACATGACCACATCTGGAAGAGAAACCAGAGCAGGGGAATTATCTGCTAATACTAGTGCTGGCTAACTAACTTGGTTAAAAATGTACGTTGTTAATTCATTGTGATATTTAAAAGCGGCGCTAAATGTTGAAATTAAAAACAGCCTTTAAAACAACATGTACTTGCATGAAAAACTGGATAGCCAACATTTTAGTGTCTTTTAGTGAAACTGAACAAGATCAGACATCAGTATGTCATGAGGGTGGGGAAGGTCCCCTAACCTTAATGACTTAGTAATTTCAGCTAACACCATAATGAACCAAGTCCATATTTTAACCATATTTCCAAACCCAAATATATCATGGCTATGTAGTATGCTACATCATAATATACTGTATTTATGGTTTCCTTAGGCATATCCATGATATAGACAATATGGCCTTTTTGATGGGGATGTAAGATCAGATAATGGTTTTATATTTCATGCTGAAGGAAAGATTTATTGATTTATTTATTTGGTGATCTGTTATATTATTTGTCACATAGAGTATTAACAACAAAACAAAACAAAAAAAGCTATGGCAATATATCGTAAGGGGGATTTTTTTCGACATCCAGACAGATGATGTGAAAAAAAAATCTCAATTTTGACATTTGGAGACAAGAATATCCCAAAAAACAAACAAACAAACAAACAAAAAAAATTGCTTTTGCTTTAAAATTTGGTATAAGTTGTAAGTCAAAACTTTGACTGTAAACTACAAAATTTCCTAATCTAACCAATTTGTGATCCATTTATAGCTGTAACGTCTTACCAGTCTCTTTTGAGAATAATATACAATGTCAGAGCACATTGTAAAAGACTATTAACATTGTTTTATTTTTTTCTTCTTACTTGACATTACATTCTACATTATTGTCAGATAGGGTTTGAGACCACACTGTGTCAATTAAGGCTGTTTATATTGGCCATATATCATCATCAAAACATTTATGTACAAAGCAGAAACTATGTATCGATATCAACAGTATCAGCTCACCACTCTTCCTCTAAACCGTCTCCATTATGGTTATTAAATTCTACTTTTAAGTGTAATTGCATTACCAAGGTTATATTTTGTCAAAACACAATTTGTTTTTTAAACTGCTAAGTACCCATTTCATTTTGACAACTTTTAAAAGGCTGATTATGATTCACAAGAGACTTACATTTTTAGACTTAAAACATTTTTGAAGATTAATTTAGATGTTAACTGTTGAAAAGAAATCTATTACTCAAAAGACATCTACATACAATATGTGGCTCGTGGTAGAGTGGGTTGTTCACTAACAGCAGGTTTGGTTGCTCAATCCTTGCTCCTTTTTCTATGCCAGTGTTTCCTTGGGTCCACCATTTGTATGTGCATGAGAGGGTTATAAAGCATTTTGTAGAACTGCTAGGATTAAACAATGCTATGTATAATTGCAGACCATTTAAGAAGAATCATCTTATTTAGCAGCTCTGGTTTTAATATATTTTCACTTAAATTACGAAGAAAATAAAGTCAAAGGAGAACTTGTAAGCTAGTATTGAGACTTGAAATGCTTGGAATGAGATTTTTTTTATTTATTTTTTTTTTTTTACCACTTATTTAAAAGGATTTCTCACTTTTCTATAGCCTAGATATTTTTCTCACTTCAAGAAATCTTACCAAGTTTAATTATCTTACTGCACTGGCAGATAAATTCTGTTGGTTCTAGTCTTTATCTTCTCAAATTAATGTGTAGTCTAGATGAAAAGTCAGGGGACCAGCAGACTGAAAAGGATTACCCCAGACACCGTGGATATCTGTAAAAAAAATTACCACAATTGCTATGGGCAATTCCCTGCTAACGTCTTATTTTTTTTGCTTCCTCTCGTCTTTTTTTTTTCTTTTTTTCTTGTCTCTATTATCACTGAACAATCCATACTTGCCAGTTAGATCTGGCTTCCCACCCTGTTGATAGAAGTGATGAAGAGACACGGGATGCTGGAGCACAGACCAGTGGGTGGTGGGAAGGGTTGGAGTTGGGAGGAGCTGGGGTAAAATATGAGTGTATTGCCAATCCCAATGAAATGCTGGAGTCGCCTGTGCCCTCCCCACCACAGTAATTCATACAGCACTGCCACATCTTCTCTGACAGGTTCAGTAAATCTCTCACCATTTTTACTGTTTAAATCCTTACTCATTGCTTTTCTTAAGCCATCCTCCCAAGCCAGGTACTGGAAACAAATTGTAAACAGCATGCCAAGCACTGTTAGGCCTAGTATTGAAGTAATGAAATGGTACTATATATACATAAAGTAGAAGTACATACTATGCCCATGCCTCCAAATGTGCTGACATGCTGTTGTGATATGGAGTATGCATGTAAGTTGGTGTCTGAGTAAAAAAGGCATCAGTAGAAGTAATCGAATTATCCTGACACTAAGTGAAGGGCACATAGGGATTATAGAGGTTAAGTGCTGCATTCCATTAGTGGTCTGACACTTCCCCCATATCAATTCATTATCTATAATTATCCTGATATCAGCTAAAAAAGAACAACAAAAGATATTAGGAACTCTAAATTTTGCTACGCTTTCAGTACTTTCAATATAATATGCTTGGATCCCTCATTTCCACGCTTAGGAGGATATGGCGATTACGCTGAATTGTCACTGGGGTTTGTGTCTGTGCATGATCCAGGTATGAGAGTTGGCATGAGTGAGAGAGGAAAAAAATAAGTAAGTCGCCCTCAGGTGCAGAGGGGTCTACTTAGCACATGAATAATATATTGAAATAGCTGGTGATATATTCTACAGTAAACATCCTTTTGACAGAATGTCATCCAATGGTGAGTGTTTGTAGGTGGTTGGTTGTGTGTTTTTACACCCTATTGCTTGTGTACTTGCATGCACATTAATGTATGGCTGTAGCCGTGGGAGTGTGTGCTATCAAGTGTATGTGCAAGTGTGAACCTTGAGCGGGTTGCTGACTGAGCTCATCACAGGTGAGGACCGTGTGTGGGTTGCCATCATCTGTCCTCCATCATTCCACCTCCCCTGCCTGTCCCCGAATCTCACGGCTGTTTCATGTCATTCATTAATGGATGCCCCAGGGCCAACAATAGCTCACTACAGCCTTTTATTACTGTCACTTCACTCTCAGAGCTGTCAAGGTCAAATCTACTTCACTGTCGTTCACTTGTCAGACTCAGCCTGCTGACATTTGTGTTATAGGGAACAAGAATGTGTGTGTGTCTAAAAAAGAGAAAGAGGGTGAGAGAGAAATAGAGACAGAATGACAGAGAGGAGAAGGAAGGCAAATAATAAAATGTCAGGAGATCTGCCATATGAACAGATGTAGTCTGTTCACTGTCCTTGATTAACCGTGATGACTGTAGCTCCTAAGAGGGTACAATGTGTAAGTAAAAATATAAAGGCGATCTGTTATCTATTGAGGATATTTAATCACAGAATCATTGTTTGAAGAGACTCATTTTAAAAGATCCTTGAGGATTTATTACAGTTAAATGTTGTGGGACAAACTGAAAGAAAGTTATTCTAACTTTGATCAGTCAGCTGATATAGTATCCATTTTCTGTAGTTTGCTGTAGGGTGGTGAGCATATACATTGCTCTAAAATAAAATAAAATAAGGAAACAGTTAAATCACACATCTGAAAAATAAAGTTGAAAGTCTTTACTGATGTTTAGTTTGTTGAGAACAAAATGATGTAACAATGGTCAGTGGAAACCAAAATCATCAACCTTTTGAGGGCTGGATTCAAAGTCACACCAAAAATCAAAGTTAAAACTTGAAATCACAGGCTGATCCAGCTCGTGTCATAAAGTGGTTCAGTAGTGTTTATGACCCTTTATGGTCCTTGTCTGTATGCATTCCCAACAGCCACTGGGCATCCTCCTGAGGAAACGGTGGATGGTGTCCCGTCTCCTCCTAGACCTGAATCTAACATCACTGAGCTCTGATACAAGTTCACTAATGTTATGTATCAATATGTACTGATATTTAACGTCACAGAGGTTCTCAATTGGATTCAGGTCTGGCTGAACATGAGGGTCAGTGAAAGGCATCAATGCCTTCGCCATGTAGAAACTGCCTACACACTCTGACCACATGAGGCTGGGCACTGTCCTACAGCATGAGGAACCCGGGGCCACTGCACCAGGATTAGGACTGCCAATGGGTCTGAGGATTTAATTCCTGTACCTAACAGGTGTCAGGGTACCACTGACTGTATGGAAGTCTTTGTGACCCTCCAAGGATATTCTTCCCCAGACCATCATTGACCCACTGCCAAACTGGTCATGCTGGATGATGTTGCAGGCAGCATAACATTTGCCATGGTGTCTCCAAACTCTTTCTCACCTGTCATAAGTGTTCAGTGTGAACCTTCTCTCATGTGTGAAGAGAATGGGGCGCCAGTGGCAGACCTGCCACTTCTGGTGTTTTCGGGTGAATGCCAATCGATCTGCATGGTGCTGGGCTGTGGGCACAGGTCCCACTAAAGGACATTGTGCCCTCATGCCTCATGGTTTAATCAAAAACATGCCCATGAGCAGCCTATTGGAGGTAATTTTTTATGGCTCTAGCAGTGCTCCTCCCGTTTCTTCTTGTAAAAAGGAGCAGGTACTGGTCCTACAGCTGGGTTGATGCCCTTCTATGGTCCTGTCCAGTTCTCCTTGCATAACAGTCAATCTCCTCCTGTGCTGGGAGACACAGCAAACCTTCTTGCAATGGCACATATGGATGGCCATCCTGGAGGAGCCACACTACCTTTGCAACCTGAATGGGCTACAGGTACTGACTCATGCTACCAGGAGTGACAAGGACACTAACAAAAAGCAAAACAGAGAAAAATCAGTCCAGAGGGATAAGGAGAGAGCAATGGTGTGTAGCCAACACCAGCAAAACCATTCCCTCTTTGGGGGTTGTCTTGTTGTTGCCTCTATTGTGCACCTGTTGTCACTTTCATTTGCACCAAAGCTGGTGAAATGAATTCACAATGGTTTATGCTTCCTAACTGGACAGACTGATTTTCCTGATGTTTAGCTGACTTTGTGTTATACTGTGACGACTGAGTATTCTCTTAAATTTTTCCCTCACTTGGTGTTTTGATGATAGTGTTGGAGCTAATATGTGCGTCCAAAATCTCAGATGAATGCTCAGTTGGGTTGAGTTGTAGGCTATATATTCAGACTTTTCCATTAGTACTTTGAGTAGTTGTTTATATATCAATGGATAAATAAAACATTTGAGCTGCTGGTGAAAACACTGAAAAAAAGCTTAAACCATGAGATTGGACCAAAGTGTTTCAGTTCAGTTTAAAAATGGATCCAAATGCAGACACAAATGAGGCAGGAAAAAAGTAATTTTAATAAAACCCAGAATAGTAAGAAAAAATTTCACTATGTAAAATAAGTGCAAAAGAAATCCAATGATAAATTGAAAGTAAAAGCACAGGGAAACAATGCAAAAGGCAGCACACAAAGAGGTTTCCAGGAGAGATGCAGGAAAGCTGGACTGATGAACTGATTTAGTTAAACTAATCAGGCCTGGGATGCACTCAAACAAGTGGGAAAACAAAGACCAAGCAACTGGGGACAGAAGTAGGTGGAGAATAGGGGGAAAACCAGACTGAATGATTAGGGGAGTAGCCTAAAAAAGAAAGGCAATTTGTGCAAATAGTCCTTTAACCTGCCACCGTCCCCCACTGCCCTGCAAAAGTATTTAGTCTTGAGAGCAATAAAACAGCTAGCCACAGCAGAGAAGCGGCACAGATTATCTTCACCTTAGCTTGAAAAAACTGAGGTCTTTCTCAGTCAAAGAAAAACCAGTAACTGTTGTAGACTGAGGAAAATTCCCCTGAGGTTTTGGTGAGTTTTGTAAGGGTTTTACTGAGTTTGAAAGAAATGTGTTTTTGATGAGCAAACCAGGTGATTAAGGTTTCTTTTGTTGATCGGTAAAGGTGGAAAGCTGAATGCATTATGGTTTGATTGTGTATTTGGAAGTATCAATGAAAGAAGTTGAGGAGAAAAATGTAACATTTTGAGATAAAGAAGGTAAAAAGTATTAGCTAATAGCACTAGGCAAAGCCAGACAATTTTCTTTTTTACAAAAAGTCAGAAACTGTTGGTTTTGCTTATTTATAGTAATTTTTATGTTGTAAATTGCATTTTTCAACATGGCCTCTTTTGCAGGCTTGTCTTTTTTTTTTTTCCCTTTTTCTTGGGAAGAGTTTTCAAGGCACTCAGCTGAGGCCTGGATCTCTCTGTGGTGCAAGAAGGTCATTCTACAACTGGGGGACCAAAAAAAATTAAGTAATTTTCTGTTATGTATTTAAGAAAAACAAGTAATAAACCATCAAAGAATTTGACTGGTCCAGCTCAGGCATTAAAGGTACACTTTATCAGATATACTAGTTGCTGTGTGCTATTTTAGTTTCAGGGCAACACTGTTACCAATTCTCTGGAACCTGAAAAGCGAGATTTTAAAAATATTGTTTAATAACATCTTGACCATTAAGTTAAAGATAGTCACACTCATACTGAATACTCATTCAATTTCAGATAAGACTTAACTTATATTAATTTAAGAAACTTTCGAAATCTGCCTTGCCCATCTTTTCAATAGTCACACGTTTTTTTTGTTTGTTTGTTTTTGAGTAGTTTCAGTATTTACTTTCAAATCTTTGCTCAAATACACTATTCATAAAATAATTATAATTATTACAAAGGTAATAGGTTATATCTTGTGAGCTAAGAAAAACATTTATGATTATTTTATTAAAAATGATATGGTAACAGGTTTGCACAAGATAGCAGGGTTAAATGGATATATTACTTTTATTTGTAGATTATGGCATACATATGACAAATAAACACTAAGTACCATAGAAGTGTTGTTTAATAATATTTTATATGTTTTTAACATGCGTTTGTAATATTTGCTTTATATTAATGGTAACAGGGTTGCAAGTAACACGGTTGTAAATCAATACTAGTATTAGTGTTTTCTCAGAAAAAGATGCTAGCTGTGGAATATAATGGACTGTGAAAGTCAAGGATAAATGTAGTTACATAAATAAATGAAAGGAATAAATTATTATTATTATTATTTTTTTTAGTAATATGGGTAACTGGGTTGCATTGGTTGGCTGACACTCTATCTAGACAGGAAAGATTAGAGCACCATCTTGCAGGGATCTTGTATCAAACCTATGTAATTCCAACACAAAATTCAGTTTTTGTAATGATCTTCAGGTGTTATCGGTGTGACGTTGAGGGGTCTTTTTTGCATACTTGCAAAGCCCTGATTTAATCAACCTTCAGTGTACAAAGAAGTCTCTCTTTCTCTCTGTGTGTGTGTGTGTCTCTCTCCCTCTCTCTCTGTTTCTTTTTCTTTTATATCTAAATGAGAAATCTAGACATTGCTTTCTTCTTAAAACATTTTATTTAGGAAATGCAAAAGTAGTGGCTCCATGGTGTAGTGGTTAACACATTTGCCTTAAAGATCGTCAGTTTAAGATCAGGAAGAGACACAAACCCAGCCCCAGGGAGTCACACGGTACTGTAACCCTAGTGCTGGTACCAAGCCTGGATAAGTGGGAGGGTTGTGTCAGCAAGGGCATCTGGTGTCAAATCTGTGCCAGATTAAACATGTGGATCCATCCACTTTGGCAGTCCCTTGGGACATAAGGGAGCAGCTGAAAGTAACTTTCTTTCTATTTACTGGAAAAAAAAAAAAATCCAATTTTAAAATGTTACAAACATTTTTTTAACCACACTTACATGCCCATTCCTGGTGCATTGCTGATTATCCTTGTTTATTAGAATCTCTGTCTTGTAGGCCCTATGACAAGTACGCCCAACAAAGTGCTTTTTCTGTATAATTTCACACTCCTAATAGAAAAAAGGCTTCTTTCCAGTTATGAACATTTTAGATTTCTAAGAACAGAGAAACCCTCTGTCTGTAGTGACATTTGAGGTTGTCATGCTGTTTTGAAGGTTAGACTTCATCCCTTGTCTTATGAACGTCAGCGATGGTGGCACAGACTGGAGTAAGGCTCCAGGGGATAAAGCATGACATCAAGCATTATATCTAAAAGTTGGTCAAACTGTTCACAAAAAAACCATCAGCAAACACTGCATGCGGCAGGAACTTTGGACGTGACTCGAAATAGCAGGCAACTTGTACAATGTTCAGGACAGGCTGACAGCCAATTATCAGCATCTTTGTCTCCACAGAATTCCTTTTTATATACATCCTCAATTCCAATTCTGGACTTGAAAGGGAGACCATTTTTCCAGAGAGCGATTTCCTCCAATATCTCATCTCCTGGTGTCTCTGTGTGTTTTAACAGGCAGGCAGGCACTCCCATGGGGTTACAGTCTTGCAAGCTTTCCAACTCCTGCCTACAAAGTGAGGAGGAATGCAGACCAGCTTGTGGCTGCCGCTGTATGTGCGAGGACTCGAGATATTGCTCTGACCGTTGCTGTGACATCTGCTGCCAGATGTGTACGGATGTGTGCACCGGCTTCTGTCCTGGAGACTGCAGCTATACCTTCTGTTATCTCTGCCTCAGACTGGTACAGAACTGTCTTGGTTTTGTCCACAGAACAAACAGAAACATCACAGACACAGTGTAAGTCTAATAGTGATAATGCTTCTACCCTGTACATTTACTTGAGCTACCTTAAATTTAACCCAAATGTTTTTATCTGTTTTAGAACCAATAATAAGTCCACAGCAGCATGCCAAGTTATTGTCTGACAAACCAAAGCCAAAAGATGACTTGAGAAAAAAACCCATCAGGTAAGTTACAATTAGCAACACAGAATTTTTGTTTGCTCTACAGCCTTGAGATGCTGACAGATTTTAGTGCTATATGATTCCTGATTCTTTTTTAATGAAAGTATAGGCTAGGAATGGGGATTTTAACTGTGGTGTAACTAAATTAAAATATTTTCCATTTGAGATATTTTATCCACCTTGATCTCTTCCTGCCAAGCATGTTATTGAACAGATCAGCTGTAATCCCCCAACCCCCCCACCCCCTCATCTCCATCAAAAAAAGCTGGTATGCTGTATAAAAATTATTATAAAAGGATGCAATTATTTCAAAATAATTTAAAGCCAGTAATTAATTGAAAATAGTACGAAGAAAAGATATCA
>VVAS01066997.1:2093-12798 GCA_015103295.1 Ptychochromis oligacanthus
AAAAGAAAAAAATACAAAAATTATGTAAAAAAAAAAAAAAAAAAAAAAAAAATCAGCACTACTTAACTGCTGCAGTGTGTCTGCCCACCCTGTTTTAGGTACTTCCTTGAAGCAAACGTCAAGGATAATTGCTTGATTAATAACTCACAGTCTTGGCAGCATCCAAGGACAAGCATCTGAATGAGCTTTAATGGGGCTGGAGCGAAACCTCACCAGTCTTGTGTATACTTGAGACTAATTTCTTAAGTGTTTTTCCTGACGATGGCATATTTGCTGTACCATGAGAGCATACAGCCTCACTAAATAAAACTGATGAGCTGTTAAGTATTGAGAAATGGAAAGGGAAGATAATCAAAGCTTAGAAAAAAAAAAAGAAAGAAAACTGCATGTTGGCATCAGTGGCATTTAGGTCACAGCATCACTTCTCACTCGCTTCTCAGCTATGACTTAACAGCTCATGAGTCTCCTCCTCCGGTTTCATATGTTATGAAAAGCTTCCAGGGAAATATTTGCTCGATGTGTTGCACTGCAGATGAAAATAACCAAGCAGACTGTGGGGCAGAAAAAAGAATGAAAATCCCTCCATCCACTCTTGGCTTTAAATTCTCTGAACAGCCAGGGATAATGAAAGGTAAGATGACAGTGGTGCAGTAACTGAGGTTTCTCACTTTCTTTAAGTGGGGCTTTGGTGCTAAAGCTGTCTGTAGTGACATCACGGAAACTCCAGTCTACATCTGAGGATTTGGTACAAGCAAACATGGAAGCATTGTCCAGTCTGGAGGAATCTTTCTGCCATACTCAGTGGCATGCAGCATCAGGACAAGACATGACACAACTGCCTCACTCATGAGTGTCAGTTCGCCTGCTGCTGTAGATTCTTTTAAAATCGCCGAGATGAAACCGGACAACTGTTGGAAGCCGACTGTGTGGAGATCAGTGGAAGCGGCAGACAGGTGGCCCACAGGCATGTCTGTGATCAAGAGGACGGGGAGGGAATCAGTGCCTGGACAGAGCAGCAGTGATCAGGGTGCGGCCGCCCCGCTGTGACCAGACACATCTGACCGATGGCTCACAGCTGGACATCCATGTCTGGCTGTCAGGTCTCAGAGCGGAGCTCAGTGGGAGCTCTACACTGCTGATAACATTTAGTGGCTGTGTACATAAATCCCTGCCTGATTCAACATTCACCATCACTGGAGAATGACTGCATTGCTATAAACGCCCCCCCCACCCCCACAACCCCTCCAACAGGTTACTGACAACAACGCAAACAATGACTGAGAGCTCTGAAATCATGAGACAGTACTGTTCACAGGCAATCATAAAATAAATGCATACACTGTCTATTTAAAAAAAACAAGGCCTGTTACAAGAAAATGCTGTTTATCTACATGGTTTTGTGCACCAACATGATTCAAAAATAATTTCAAAGCATTTATGGAAGATCCAGAGTGTTTGCTGGAGTCACACAGTAGACTCAGTGCAGAAAAAGTCTTAAAGTAATAATAACAATTCATTGATACCAATAGAGAAATCAATATAACACATTGCATGTTTGTTTTTCATTCAATCAACATCTTGCTGTAAAGTCTATTCATGTGTGCAATTGTGTGTGTGAAGAAAAAAAAAAAAGAAACCATTTGTGGTATCAAAACTTCAAACGTAAAAATGTTTTTTCAAAAGGAAAACTGGCATAACACCGAATATAATGCAGACGCATTACACTCTGTAAAGTGTGTCAAATCTAAGCTCTTACCAAACAGAGTTCTAGTAATTGCAGCAAATCAAAGCACTGTGAAATTAACCACTCACTCAGCATGCTATCAAACAAGTCCCGACGCTTTGAGAGCAACTGCTTCTGTGTGCATGTGTTATGCATGTGCAACGTGCCTATACGGACACACGGCACTGGAGATGAACATGAGGGAGGAAGCTATAAAGGTACAAAATGTAGGTGGACTCTAATGTAGTAGAACCTGTCTCTTTTTGTATGACTAACAGGAATTCAGTTTGCTTTTTCTTTCAATTAAGCAAATAAACTCAAACCCTCCCTGTAATCAGTTCTTCTGCTTCTGAACTGATCAATTATAGGAGCTATCTCTGAGTCATCATTTTATGGCAGGTCATGTGCATCTGATATGTACAATACAGGATCATGACTGGGGTGCAAAAGACTTCTATTTGGCAGGATGAGAAATTTTCACTGTGAAAGAAAAAAAAAAACATTAATTTTGTCTTTAGTGAGGAAGCATGGTGAGAGGGAATCTTCATCACAAAATGTCACACAATATGGAAAATTACTTGCAATGAGAATTTTTTTTTTTCCTTTTTCTTCAGTGTTGATTTCACTGTTTGTCAGTCTGATTGAATGTGTTTTTGACATTGTCTATGCCAAAAGTGTCTGTTTCACTTTTTTATATTATCTTTCCTGGGAAAACAGTTGGGCGTACACATCGGGTCACCCAGTCTCCTCTACACTTTGCCTTTCAGACGGCCACAGAGAATTCTGTGTTTCAGCACGATGTCCAAAATTAAAAACGAAGACAATATCCACACCTTGTTGAGGATGGTCTCCTCAACTCTTCCTTGTGTTCTATTTTTGCCCTTTTAAAGGGTAGCTTTCCTACTCAGTTCATCTAGTGTACAACCTTAAATCATCTATAAATTTAGATAAACTCCTTTCCTTTTTCAGTTTTTCTTCTTTTTTTTCTTTAAAAAATTCTTTACAAAATTATCAGAACAAGCAAACCAAAAAAAATAAAATAAAATAAAGTTCAACATCAATGAAAAATGGTGGGAGATTGAAAAAATATGTTGCTGGTCACTTCTAACCTCCCATGTTTCTGGCTCTAAAGGTGGGTTGGCTGTGGGCTGTCTGATGCTTCTTCACAAGGACTTTTGTTTTCAAAACTCTCCACAGCTGATCCCAAGGATGGAGGGAGAGACAGGGTAAGGGGATAGGAGGAGCACAGAGGGAAGTGGAGACGGGAATGGGGGATGAATGGTAGTCTGGTGAGAAGACCAGACACACTGTCACATGGGGGGAAAAAAAACAAAAGAAAAAAACATCCACTCCATCCTCTGCACCCAGAGCTCTGCATCCCAACCGCCTTATTTTTCCCTCTGCTCTACTCAGGAGGGTCAAACCTCCACCGACTGGATCTGGTTCATTTGTGCCCGCATCATCTGGACGCTGTTCAAGATCTTCTTTTGATGGCCTGCTAACGTCACACCAACCCTCAGGATGTCACTGGAAGTATAGACAGAAACAGATGTTAGGTTCATGTTACCACAGGCTATAAACAGTCTTTCATGATCCATTATTCCATCTATCTTTCAATATTTATATCCACCCACAATATGTATCTAAAAGACAAACCGGCATTTGCCAAAAAGTCAGAAATCGGTAGTAACATATCCTCACATATCACAACATAATATGACAACATAAGACATGACAGCATGACAACTGGAAAAAAAAACATACTGTATGAAAAGTTGGATGACAGTAATGGAACAAAGGCATGAAACATTTTGACAAGAAACAGTTGTGTGTCCATGCACTAAGGCTACAAATAAAGAAAAGTTTAAAAGTTTAAAAGTTTGAATGTCAGTTTTTCTGTGAAGGAAGTCTTCTTTCTCTTACCACCAAAACGAATGCATACAATGACAAAATCACAACATATTTTTCACTAAAGCTCATCATGGACAGCATCGATTGCAAAAATCACAAGTTAATGCTGAAATATGCAGTTCTACATTGTATCAAGGAATCAGCCCCAAACATCATTTACTTATGATGTGTTTTTTTAATCCATAAAATAATTAGATTTCTTTCTCCTACTGTTAAATGTCAGCAGTAATCACGGTTGTTGAATTACTCATTACCATCTGTTTTGTTCAAAGAACTGAAGCTCAACAGTATCACATGCCTAAGAAATAATCTTAGGCATGTGATACTGTTATACACTGATAGAAAATAATTTTTTTATCTGTTTCTCTACAAGTGGCACTCTAAACAAGATTCTATTTTATATGTAGGGGTAATTGTCCTCCTAGTATTTCATGTGACCAACCCCACATTCTGATGTTTCCTCTCAATCTTTAAAGTGAGGTCAAAGAGAAGCCTGCTGAACACATGGCAGAAAATAAAGGGTGATTTTATAGCTTTGAGCTATTGTGCCCATGGTTCAGCCTTGCAACTGCATTATTACGATCTGCTAATTACATGCAGCGCTTGCATGTTTTCTAACAGGCCAGAGGCAGAGTCTGGTACTCGTTCAAGTTTTAGGGATATATGACACTCAGCAATCCCACTTCTTCTGATCCTTTTTCTTTTTCTTATCAGACCCAGAATACCAGCAATCATCAGCACTTACTCCATGGTCATCTGAGACACCACATCAAATGTGGTGAAGTCCGCGCTGGCAAAGCTGTCTTTATACTGGCCCATCTTGATGGCATCCAGCCACTCATCCACAGTGCTAAAGCTGGAGAAGTCTGGGATGCTGCGGTCCAGGAGAGGAAGATGAACACTGAGGGGGACACAAGCAGGGGCAGTTAAGAACAATGGTAATACAAAATGGCAGCTATATCATCAAAGTCTAGGCCACCTGGGTATGATTCAAACATGAATTATTACATTACATTTTCAAAATGTGAGACGGAACTTACAAAAATCCCATGAACCAATATTTTCCAAAGTGATTCCTCATAAAGGGTATTTTCCAAATGAAGTGATAGGCTTCAGGGAGCCAGTATATTCACTCAGTGTCTGTGGAAAATCTGGCCCTTGGTCCTGCAGTTCACCACAAACTAAACTACAGACGGGGATAATGGAAATCAGTAAACCCTGGCTCTCAAAGGAAACTAACACCCAAAGCAGAAACGCTTCAAATGTTTTGAAAATTTTGAAACTGCTTCAATCCAGGATTCGCCTGAAGCATTCGTGGGAAGGATATGATCTATCAAACCAAGACTTTAATTTACATAACCGCTTGGCGCCATGAGAAACAAGAGACAAAACTTAACGTTGACATGGATGACACTGTAGCAAGAGCATGAATTTCCTGTTAGAAAGAGAAAAGCCTATTTCTTGAGAAAGACTCCGATGTATGTATTTTATTAGTGACAAAGTCTTTTGGTCACTCACCCTGAAGATAAAGGGGTCATGGCCTTCAGTGTGTTGGGATTGCGGATCATCTTGTCCAGGTTGTTAACAATCTGGCTGAACTTGGGACGGTTGTTGCGGTCCTTCTGCCAGCAGTCCAACATAAGCTGGTGCAGGGCACTGGGACA
The DNA here is from genome assembly GCA_015103295.1 of Ptychochromis oligacanthus. NCBI lineage: Eukaryota > Metazoa > Chordata > Actinopteri > Cichliformes > Cichlidae > Ptychochromis > Ptychochromis oligacanthus. The sequence continues at coordinate 7,392 of VVAS01066997.1, forward strand.
GTCCATTGGTGGGGGCAGCCGATAGTCCTGCTCAATGGCATTGATGACCTGCAGGGGGAGACACAGATTTCTAAGGTTCGCTATGAGGCTCTACAAAGAGGAAACTGATTGATGGAGATAAGAGTGTAAGATCCAGTTCTGGAAGAAGTATTGATATCCTTTCCTTAAGTATAAATAACACTATAATAGTTTAAACTACTGCATTACAAGAGCTGCATTCAAAGATAAGGAGGTCAAAAGGATTCTGAAGGAAAATTACCCTTACAATATGTTATAATACATTACATTGTTAGATTGCTAGTTGCAGCAGTATTTTTTAAATATAGTTAAAGTAGGACAAAGGAAAAAAATGAAAGTTCTAAGTTTTCTTTTTCTGTAAGCTTTACATTTTTATATATTTTAAGTGAAATTATCTGATGTTTAGAGGAAAAGTGTGTTTTTATGGAAGTACAAACATAATTGCTCATAAAAATTTGAAATGTGACAAGAAGCAGCTGCTTTTTCAGTGAGAAATTAAATCAATGTAATTTTTAACAGTGTAGTTTACCACATTTTTAATATGTAATATTAAACTAAAATGTATGTTGTAAAATATTCAGTGTTTCCCTCCCAAATGCAAATATCAGTTTTATGTATACCATGAGTTTATAATAAATACATTAGCTTTATAGAGTAATATCCCCATCCTAAGTAAAAAACCACAGTCCCATCTAACATAAAGTAAATACTGGCACTGATGCATTCATTTCTGATGAACAGAAATGAGAGCATCTGTGACGCTCACTAAGGAGTGAACACAACTGCTACTGTAATCACTATGTGCATTACAGCACACGATGTCTGAAATATGCAACTACAGTTATTACTTACATATAAATACATACAATATAGTGCAGAAACCACTATGTTAATTCTGCTTTTGAAGAGGTGTGAAACTCTAGTTAGGTCAGCAAGAACATAAACCTTTTTCTACCAACTTCACATTTCCCCTTACACTCTGCCAACAGTGACTTAATCTCTGGCCTTTATAATGTATTTAATGCTTTCTCTCCATTAAGCCACCTTAAATGTATGTCTGACGTGTGCCATAGATGTTGTTGGTCAAGGGAGCACTCAGAGGTGGTGCACAGATAACAGAGCGAAACAACTCGGAAGACACTTGTGACAAGGATGCCCAATCCCCTGCTCATTATCAGAACCATTAAAGAAGCTCCATTCAGACCCAGATTAATCTCATTCATGAGACCTCCAAACGAGGACCCCGATGGAGCAGAAACACTATCTGGAGCTGCTAATAAGATAACTGTTGAGGTCCTCAGTCCCTCTTAGCACATTAGTGTTCTCACTTTCAATTTGAAACTATTTTCATTATCTCTCTCCCCATAATTTGCTCTCTCCTCCACTACCCAGAGGGAGATAGAAAATAGAGGCTCCAGTCAAGAGCAGAAATTGTCCACTGAGCAGTGCTGTGCATTTCAAATGATCTGATTATGTCTCTGTGGTGAGTGTGGGGGAATTTTCATATAAAACCCATGTGTGAAAGCTGCTGTTTAGCTAAGGGAAAGCAGATACAATGACAAAATGCATCTCATAGGAATTTGAGGCTGTAATGAAACTCAGAAAGTCAAAACGTATGTGTACTGGGGCCTTATTTAAAATGTTTCAAGGGAAACTTTGTCTAAAGAATCAAGAACAGCAAATGTAAAAATTGCTACAGCAAAATTAAATACATACATCTTGATTAGTCATATCCCAGTAAGGCCTCTCTCCATAGGACATGACTTCCCACATGACAATCCCATAGCTCCACACATCACTAGCAGAGGTGAACTTCCTGTACTGGATAGCTTCGGGTGCAGTCCATCGGATAGGGATCTTCCCTCCCTGTGAACACAAAGGGCACAACCTCAGTGAAGGAAGCAAGACCGAAACCTGACCGTCACAGTGTCCTGGCTCTGGAGAGAGACACTGTTCATGGCAACAATGCTGATGGTAATCCAAACTGGGAGATGGATATAACAAAACCCCTGGGAGGAAAGTGTGGTACATGAAATACTGGAGAGGGAGGAAGTAAAGAACAGGTGGAGGGGCGATATTTGTCTTGATAGGGAAGGCAGTGTGGGAGTAAACTGTAGTATGTATGTCAGAGCTGGGTTTAACCCTTAAAATAACCTATAAAACTTTCTGCCAGCAGCAACTAAATGGAAGCTGAATGATTTTCTCAATCAGGGCAGATAGTGCCAGGAATGTTCTCATTTACAAAGTCATTTATATCAAACTCATTTTAGAAGACTGCTCAACCCAGCTTTATTGACAGTTCGTGTGTCTTGTGTCTCATTAGGTGAAAGTAAGACTTGATTCGTTCATACCAAAGCACTAGTGTAAGTAGGATCTGATGTATCATCCTCCAGGAAGCGTGAGAGGCCAAAGTCTGACACCTTGCACACAAGGTTGCTGTTGACCAGGATGTTTCGGGCAGCAAGGTCACGATGCACATAATTCATGTCGGCAAGGTACTTCATGCCTGAGGCAATGCCACGTAGCATACCAACAAGCTGGATCACCGTGAACTGGCCATCGTTTTGCTGTAAAACAGATATATTACGTTACAATACAGTATCACATGGATGGGTTCATAAAGAAGAGAAATTCTGGCTCACAGTGGGACAATATGTGCATATAGTCAGGCCATTAGAACAAATTTAACTTAGGTATTCTCATTTCAACGTTTAAATAAAGATTTTGGTTTTTGGGGTTTTCAGTTATTGTTTAATGTTTAGAAACAAACTTCACCGCCTTGCCTTGACATTTTTAATCAAACCCGTGCAACATTTCTTCGTTAGTGTCCAACATAATTGTCTCAAAAAGACTACAGATAAAAAAACAACTAATTTTACAGAAAAAAAGAAACACACAAACATCCATGCCAAAAAGGTACAGGTGCTGTGCTCACACACTTCAGGCCTTACCTATTTAATGCACCAAATAAAGTGTGACATTTCGAACACCACTGCTGATGAAGAGCAGCGGTGTTGAAATGTCACAATTTTTTTATGATGCAATGTGTGAGCTTTTAAATCTTTTCTTTTGTTGTACACAGTTTAAAGATTGCAATCTTATTTTCTGTACATAGATGAAAAAATTATATCACTGACAAAAAGTTAATGCGATTTTCTGGTTCAAACACACTCTGCCACAAGATATGCTAGGAGGTTACAAATCCACACTTAGTTTAACCTAGTCAAATTATACAGGAAAAAAAAAACATGTAAAGATCTGCCTGGAACCTAACCCAAGGTTTGGGCTGTGTACAACTGGCTTCAGCAGGGCAGGGCAGGAGTAAGCTAGGTCTGGCTGGCAGTCTACAGCTGTTCCCCTCCCTGGTTTGGTTAGGGCTTTACCCCATACGTGGGGACCGTCTGGAGCAGTAGTGCAGCTGTGCCTCCAACTGCGCACACCTGCACTCTCCCCACCACCCACCACGTTGCCCGGAAAACAGAAGATTCCAGAGAATGCCGCATGGGAGCTCAGGGCCGGGTGTGAACAGACAGAAAGGCTAAGAAGGGGAATTGGAAGGGCAGGCAAACAAGGCCCAGAGCACAGCCAAATTCCTCTAGCCCATTTCTCTTTCAAACACTTTGCTGCTCATTAGCCAAGTGGATGCTTCTCCTCACGTCAAGCTGCTCCTCCTTGTGTACCGCAGCAATTAAGAAGAATGCATTATTCATGAAACCTTTCTCACAAATACACAGTGCCACCTAATCTGAAAGCTATGTTTGCATATACTTTAATTGGAAGGATTCCTCCAAAGTCTTTGGGGTCAGACTAGCTGGAAGAAATACCCATGAATTTGTGAATGAAGGTCTAGTGTGACTGATATGAAAGTAATGTTTCACATCAGGGATCTTTTTACTTTCTCAGCTCATATTGGGCTACAAATGCAACCCCAGCTCTGACTGATCTATTCCTACTCTACCTTGCCTGCAGGTTTGCTGCAGAAAGCAGCAGGGGAGACAATCCTTCAGCAGGCAGCTCACTGCAGACCGCAGTGACCATTTAAACAACCACCCACCAATCACCTCAGAGAAGACACAAACCATGTTCGGAGGCTTTGACACTGTCAGCAACTGTTGTCATAAACTGTCACCGTGAGGCGTTGCAGGCGTTCCCTGTTGCTTTGAGTACAATGTGCTGTCAAATATGTTTAGCAAAGATCTAAATATACACAAACACCCTGCACCACAAGATCAAATTCCAAAAAGAGTTGATCCTTTCCCTCTCAGAGGTCAGAGGCAGAATGCAAATAAAGATTTTGAAACCAGCCTGAGCAGTGTGCTGACAGGAGCTTGGATGTTTGTTTCTTGAGATGGTTTTAATGTAGTCTTGGACTAGGAAGCTCCACCTTCACCACATTATTAGTTTAAACCGGTGGAAATCATTTAAAGAGGTAGAGACTGTTCTCAGGTAGTTAATAATTAACCAAAGTAACACTGCAGAGTATAAGGAAACAAAGAAGAAAGGCAATGGTTCTGGTGCTCAGTGAGAAAATGCAAAATAAGCAATAATACTAGATGTATATATAAGGTATTATAAATGTATAATAATAATTATGTAATAATTATATATATAAGAATGTACATATAAAAACAAAAATCTACTAGCCCAAAATGTATTTTTATTTCACTCACACCCTAAGACAGATGGTGACAGCTTGTCTGATATCTCATCTCATAGCCAGTATTATTTTTAAACATCTGACATCTCATTTTAAGTCTAGCAAAGTATTTTAATTATTTATGTGGGTTGTAAATGGCAGAGCATGGCTGGCTCATTCTAATATCCTTCTCTGGTTAATATTATGAAAATTAAAAATCCAATGAACTTGGGAGCACTGCTTATTTCTTTTCAGGGAGTTGAGGGGTGGGGTCTCTGATATGTGATATGTATGTGCATCCACACACACTGCAGCTTAATAACTAGGAAGAGTAAATACAAGTGAAGGTATGAAAAACATCAAAGAGCAAATACAGTTCTGTACTCTACTAAATAGATTTTATTTTTTTAAAAATATATATATTTTATTATTTGTTTCATTGTAGACATAAAACACGAACTAAGAATTACAGAGAACAAAAAATGTTAGCACTGGGGTAAACAGACATTCAGTGTGTGTAGTGCATGATAGATAGATGAGAATACTTCTAAGTAACTCACTAACTAAACAGGAGAGATTTTATAAATAATGCTTCCTTGAACTAAGACTGTAAATGAGTGCATAAATAATATCAAATTATTTAAGTAGTATGTGTGTAACTGTCAGAGTTACACACACACACAGCTATGTTTATGTGCAAAGAGCATTTAGAAATCTTGTCTGTCATGCATATAAATAACCAAAGAACTAACA